>JAQGAK010000017.1:0-256517 GCA_034696945.1 Lipothrix lubbocki | reverse complement strand
ATTATATGTAACAAATGTACTAAATCAATGATTGTAAGGGCTTAAGCTATATCGATCAATAAAACCTCTATATATATTTATAGATTTATGCTTCCTCAATACTCATAACGTTAATAAATTCCCTATATATTTTATACTTCAGCATTAGGATTTTTTCAAAATGAAATAATATAACTTTAATGTTAGGACCCAATCAACGTATGACTGTATGATGTGGAAGACCAGAATAAGCGAGTATCTTAAAGGAGGGCTTAAATAAATTGGCTTTAAATGTATTGAAGGCACTACAATATTTAAATTAATATTCAGCAAATTATTAAATTACCTAGTTATATTGCTTTGATGGATTTATTTAGAAAATTAATTAACTGAAAATTTATTAGGGAATAAAATTAATAGGGGGGTTATTATAATGTAGGTCATTAAACTAAATGAAGATTTATTATTTGCACACAAGTTGCAGGGATTTTAGATGCGGAGACGGAAATAAAGAAATAGAGCTCAGAATGAGATCCTGTGTATACAAAAATATTTCATGGAGCGGCACATAAACCCGCAACCTAATGTAAAGTTAATGCAGGAGCGGGGTCATATGCCAAAAAATGCATTTAAATTCGGGGGAATTTGCTCCAAGTCGTCGGAAGACTTGAGATGACACGGGAAAATAAATAAAGGGAGTAGAAGTCATTAAGCACCGGGGGATTTCCATGATGGGAGTTGAGTAGCAATTGTTGGCACAGCCGAAGCTTCTGGGGTCTCTCCTGGCAAGCTGCTTTTGCTACCATAATAAAATCTTTATATATAACTTTTATATTTACATGGGTACAACTTACATCTGAACACGTCTGGCTACAACACATGTATATGTATACATGTACATTCATTGTCGTCCCCTCTCCAGCAGCCGAACAACCCTGCATAGAACTACATAGGAAAAAATCTCCTTCCTCCAGAACATTTCACTTTGTCACATAAATTACAATCAAGAGGTAGAGAGGTGACACATGTTCTACCTGCCAAGCCAACCTTTTTGGAGATTTAAGTACCTCGACCAGAGTGGTTTTTAATAAAACTCCTCGCTCCGTGACACCTTTCCTCAGACTGTTTGTGAATGTAAATTCCATTTATTTCACTAAAGAGAAAGCTACTGGAGATAGTTTCGGGAAGCGAGAGAGCGAGCAAGCTTGAAATAGAGAACAAGATCAAACAATGACCAAAACACTCAGATTTTCTCCCAACACCCCGAATCATATATCTAAATAGACAAGGAAGAGCATGATGCGAAAATTCTCCATGGCATTCAACATTTTTCAAAACTACTTCCAGCGTATAAATTTTACCTGCTGTTGTTAGACTCCTGCTCTTGGAAAATGAAGAGAGTATGAGTATAAGGTACGGGAGCAACATTAATATCAACGAGGAGAGCGGGAGAAAGGAGACCAAAATTCAGAAGTGAAAACCGAAATGACGTGAGGGTTAGAGAAATGCGTAAAACCAAACATTAATTTCAAACACTCCGTATTAGACCCCAATGCTTGGGTTTCCAGGAATTGTTCGTACTTACAAAATTTCCCAAATCTACCAGAAGCGGCGTATTATATTGTGTTTAGGGGTAAAAGGAGGAATGTAACAATAAATTCATATGTGATATCCTTTTGACCTACCATTCCCCAAGGGAAATGGTTTCCCTTGTCTCTTCGCGCGTCTGAGCAAGCAGTGTAGGACAAACGGGAAAGTCATAAACCGTAGTGGAGGGAAGCGTTCGGTGGGTAATGCGTCTGAGGATTCGCTAAAGAGATAAACAATTTTCTATGCAATACCCTATATATACACATACCTATATATTCCTATGTATAGCTATGGAAGAACTTATAAGTCATATGCAGTTAGACGCCAAGGTTTAGTATGAACGTTTATGTAACGATTTTATTTAGCTATATAGAAAATTCAATAAGCCGGAGCTTCCACACGGATCCGATTAGATTTCTCTTTAAGATTTTCATTGCCTGTCATGATTATCATCAGGGAAAGCGTAAAAAGGTGAAGTTACCTCACATGCATTTTCCTGTATCTGTATGTTCATCTATACGTTATGAGCTTTATATATACATACACATCATGTATCCATTATGTATGTTTATTTATATATGGTTTAGGTATGTTAGTAGGTCTCATATTTATATATTTTTATGTACATATACATGAAATTACTATGCATGCTCATGTCTTCGTATGTTTGCTTGCGTTCTAGCAAATGCAATCCACGTATATACATATGTATCTATGCATCCACGCCGTGAAGTGTATTTGGTACCATGGAGATGCTACACACGTAGGCGTTTCCCAATACAAGATTTGTTCCTTAAAATGCCTTGCCAAAGAGTTGCATTAAGAAGATGAATTTAACCGGATATTATATCCTTTCACCGATTTTTTACACAATTCTTTTCTCTATTTTTAGAAGATAAAATCTCACTACTTGAAAAGAACCAACCTATGGTTTATATATAAAGGTTGGGTTAATCGTGAGTATTGATCATTAGCACGACTCTCCTGTTGTTGGTCTTCAGCTCACGCTCTCATGCCTCTCTCTCTCTCTCTCTCGCTTTTTCTCCATCATCTCCTGCAATCCTAGTACCTACGTGTAGAAGATGCACACACTTGGAGTAAGCTTCCTAAAGAATTGTCTTAGCAGTTGAGTTCATTGTATAAGAGCTTGCCCTCGATAGTATAAGGAGAATACGTGATGTACTTACTCGAACGAACCGATATTTAAGATTGACTATATACGGACTATATATTGTTATATGTATATGTATATAACTAAGAACCAATTGCACGCGGGGTTGTTCTCGGAGTAAAAGCGGATTAGTGAAGGACTCTTGGACTGATATCAGATAAAGATAGGGTCTTATTGAAAGATTTCACAGACACCTGGACGTTCGCCTTAAAATTCAATTACTTGCTCTTCTCCTCTGACCTCACGTTGAAGTTAACGCGAAGAAGATTGGCTGGACTATTGAATGAAATCAAGATGATCGTTGTTATGCCTAGCGCATTTGATAGACTCTATGCTATATACAAGGTACATAGATAGAACTTCCCGTACTGTAATGCAATTAAAGGGAAACATTGCTGTGGAACATGTTCTCTTTGGTGGTACACTACTGTCTGTTATTTTGCTAATATTAAGTATTTCAAGAAAATATTCAGTAACTACGCCAGATTTTATGCTCGTAGTTTTGGAGCTCAAAACTTTCTCATGCAATATATACGCATTTAAATAGTTGAATTAAAAAAATCAGAAAGTTAAAACATCATATCGAAAGGAAGAAACTAAGATGAAAGATATAATAAATGAAACACGATAACTTCAAAAAATATTAATAAAGTAATTGAAACAAATTAGGCTCGTAGAAATGTGAACATGCGACTTCAAAGCAGAAATTCGAAAAAACGTTACCCATTTGCGATGCAACGAATTGATAACACAAAACTTAATTTGATTAAAGAAACTCATGCGGAATTAAATTACTGTGTACATACCTGAATGCAATAAGAATGACACTAGAGAGAGTGAGAGTTGTTCATCAAAAGACGACCTTCTCTCACGACCCATAAGACATATTGCTCTGTCTAGGCGGAGAAGTGGTGGGAGACGCGGAACAGGGACACGCTCTTGTTGTCACCAGCAACACTTCCAGTCGCACACATGATAAATTGATGACAGTCTAAGGATTCAGTCTCGAAAACTTTTGTCTCCTCACTTCGTCACGCTGCTCAGGATATTAGTCAGACAGGGGGAGAGGCAAAGATGGGAAGATGCTGAAAAAGATGGAAGATATTTGAAGAAAACTTGATAACCACCTAGTAGTAGTAGTTGAGAGAGAGAGAGATGTTTTTGCAAAAATAAATTATAGGATATCCTCCTATTTAAGTCTTGTTATACACACCTTTAATGTTCCGCTGTAGTGATCAACCCTCAGATAAAAGAGTTACACACCATATATACTATGCGATTATAATGTAATGGATCAGTGACTTAAAATCCCTGACAGACAACAACAACAAGCACCACCAACAAGCGTCCCGTCTCTCCTCAATCCTCACTTATCTCTATGTAGTATATCACTTAATGTACTATAACACCATAAATAACGTCAAAATGAACGTACATACTGTATTTGTATACGCTTTCTCGTTTTTCCCCAGCACCCGGGATTGTTGATGTGATGAGTAAAGTTTTTGTTCTATTTTGTTTCTTTAGTTGTGGTAGCTTTTCATAGCTCAATGGATCATATATAGAAACATATAAAGTATTTTATAGGAAGGTGTTCCCCACCTGTCATTCACGTTGGTTCAGGAAATCATTCAGTGGAAACAGGAAAGCCTCTGTGGAGCGGGGTTTCGCTTTTGTTTTTTATACCTTCGAGTCCGGAAACAACTTACTTGGATTTGATTGAAAGCAGTTTCTCATACTACTTTTACTTTTTTCAACAATTCCACTTCCAACTTGTTCTTTTTTTCAGCTGCCCAAACAACCGAGACTTTCTCTTGTCCCAACACAGTCAAGCAAAGCTTTTTCTTGTTCCAGTATAGCAACTGTATCAACTGGGTATTTTTTACAACAGTCAACCCAATCTTGCTTTTTTCTAACAACTGAGAGTTCTTTGATCTTGCTTTGGAGTCGAAATCCCCGTAGACACAAAGGTGTTCCCCAAACAGTCACGATTGATCAGTTTATATTTCTTATAGTATTGTGTACTGTTATGATCACAATTGTTTTAGATTTTAATGCTTTGAACTTAGTGTTGATATTTACTTTTTGTTTTGGAGGGTTCAATTTATAAATATTTTAATTTTTGTTAATTCAAACCGTTGCAGCATTCAATTTAATGTTTTTCTTGTTTTGCGTCTACAATTGTCTTTATCAGGAATAATTTGTAAACAATCACGATTTATTTCGAGTTGCCTAACTATCTAAGAAGTTTTTGGTGATGAGTTCTTTTGAGTTTGTAATATTTTGGGAAATGTTATATTTTACATTTGCTGTGAACAAAATTTTTTTATGTACCGTTAATATTTAGGTGTGGAAATTGGCGTGAAGCTCTGGTCGAATTTATATTTTACAGCGAATTAGAAAAAAAGATAAAATTTTACTGTTGCGGTGAGTCAAGAAAAGAGACAAATTTATAGACGGTCAGAAGAACGTAATTTTTCGAATCGACTTTTCTAACCAATGGGAGAGTAAGTCAGGAAAGCAGAACTGACGGTGTGGAGTGTAAGTCGTTTAAAAAGTGACGGCCGATGTGAGTTTAAAGCAAAGAGGAGAGAAGTTCCAAATCAGATATGAATGTTTGATGGAAGGATGCTGAGTGGTGAAAGCGGACTGGATGAACGACCAAATATGAGTGAAAGTTAAGTAGAGAAAGAAACCGGGTAGGCAGTAGCAGAGAGGAATAAAGCCAGTGGAGTTCCCCTTTCCGTCGCGTCGCTTGCTCTCTTATTTTCCCTTCTTCAACCCTATTCTCATGCTCCTGTGTTGTCTCTCCGAATGTAAAATACACACACACAGTCATCATAAGGAGGCTGACGCCTGCGTTTCCCCATATATGTAATACCTGTGTATGGACAAGTCTCACACCAGCTCCCTTTAACATGTCCTATACATCTCCTGTATGTGTAAAAGTCCTACATCCACTGTATGTGTAAAAGTCCTGTTGCCTATTTCCAGGGAATGACGAAAAAGAACACGCACCGAAGCAAGCACCCAGCACCTATTTTTTTATATATATATGGAGCACCTTCTTGTGTGAAGGGAAATTTGTACCACTGAAATACTCCAACAATACAGCAGTGCTCCACTGAACTATTGGAAATACTCCACTTCCCAAAACCTTTAGTCAAGGAGTTTAGAAGGGAAAAACCTTTCATAAAAATCAGTTCCAGCCCCCTTTGTGTATCCCTGCTTGTTCTTGTTCTCGCACTCTCCTTTGCCGTAAGTTCGTTTCAGTGCTCATTCTTAGTATTACAGGTCGCTCAGTGCTACGGGGAGAATGGAAATGAAATTTAGAAATACATGTAATCCATCACTGTAGTCCTCAAATCTTTTTGTATCTCACATTTCCTATTTAGATTCCTACCGATTATTTATGTTAGTAAAGGATATAAAAGCTAGGGAGAAGAAGCCTGCTACTGTACAAAGGAGATCAGTCTTTCAGACCTGGCGGAAATCCGACTTTTTGCTCCACTCAACCTTCCGCTGCTAGTACTACAGATAGAGCTATACCTCCAGTCCTTCAGCTATTTTCTATTAGTGTCTTCAGATTACCTTTTTTTAGTTTGTCCTACCTTCCAAGCCCATTCCTATATTCAGATTACTTGCTTTAATAGACGAAAGAATCTGAAAAGAGAAATCTTCCTTGCATATCAATGAGAGCTACAGAAGCATGGAAACTAAATAAGCTTTTATATGTATGAGGAAATGCTGGATGAAGAAAAAACTAAAGGACTGGAGAAGTGTAAAAATAAAAGCTTCTAGATTATACAATTTGTGCTATAATCCTGTTTTATAAGCTTTCAATGATTCAAAATTATATAGTGTAGATGGAAAGGTGCTAGAGTATGAAAGTTGTCTGTTTTGAAATACCACGAGTGGTACCACAAATTATATTTCTAGGAAACATTCTCATCAGAGACTTCCAATGAAAGTGTTTCAAGTAAAATAGGTTGACAGCAAAGCATTTTGGCCACTTTTATTAATTTTAGTAAATTTTGGGGTACTTGTAAAAAAGTTTCAATGATGTTTCTGTACAGAGTGCCCAATAACCTTTTCGCCCTGGGTTGTATGTATGTTCTTCATACTTGTTAATATTTCAAAAACATGCTTATGTATAGAATTTTATTGCGAATCTAGGCATGGTTTTAGTTTTTACATCAGAATACAGATGCAAATGCTATGATCATTTCCAGAATATTTTTGTTAATTTTAAATATTCGGAAATGAGGGAATTCGATCCATTTTAAAATTATAGCGCCCTTATACTATTGGGGTGACACCTACGATCTAAAAATGTCTTTAGATTTAGAATTAAATTCTGTACAATCGTATCATCAAACAAACAAAAAAGAAGCTTATATGATTTTGATACAGTATAAAAACACCCTTATATGAATAATCACTGTTACGAAAGCGAGCTTATATTATTAAAATAATTGTGTTTACGGCTCTGGTGACTACGGGACATGGAGTAAATAAACCCCTTTTTATGTAGGCGGAAATTTCGAAAAAGATATCTTCCCTTTTCATACTGGCCCAATATATCATATAAGCTCCTTTAGTAGTTTGTCCGCCGGTGTGTTCTTCAAATATTGAGAAACATACAGTGTAAACATTGCTAAAGGCCAGGGCACAAAGGTTATATTGGGTACGCAGTACCTACATGTTTGGAAAACCGGGAAAACGGTAGAAATTTTTGACATTAAGCTGAAAGTGCATATACCAACCAGAACAGTTGTATCAAGAGACATTCTTTTTATTTATAATTAAATTATTATAATAATAATAAATTAATTTATAATATTTTAGCATTTATAAATGCTCTCTGAACTGAGATTTTTTCTGAATCAAAACTTACAACATGCCCTGGTTTCTGCTCAAAATTCTCTTGTTGCCCAAAGATTGGGCATTTTCAAGATTCTGTCATTTTGAACATTTTGTAGACAGTAAGTGGGCGGGGAGGTTTCAGAAGGTTGGTAGAAACACAGGAGCATTTTCATTAAACACTAATTCGATTAAATTTAGATTTAAACAACATACCCAATTAATCCCAACATGAATCATTTTTATTAAGCTGCGAATCATGCTGGAAAAAGTAACTGCTAGAACAGTCCTAAAAATAATGAAATATCAAAAAAACTTACCAAGGTCACATTCGAAGAAACAAAAGCTACGAAAAGAAAATGCTGGGTATTGGTTCTCCGACAAAATGACACCCACGGAATAAAATCCCTGCTTTTATCGGAGCTTAAGCTGGAATTAATTGGTTATACAAGATGTTACACACTCTGTATACCATCTTTACGTAAACCTACGGAAATTCCCATTTTAAATCTATATTGGTCTCGTATATTTAAGCCACCAATACGAAGTTCCAACCCATTTATGTAAACAAAAACTTGAAGCTCCTACACATTCTCATGTAAGGGCGGGATAATTAACAAAGCTTAACTGTCTTTGTGTAGTGTGCGTTTTCTTCAGCGCTTCTGCCGTAAAACTAATGAAGCTACAACTGCTATAGTCATTAGTGGGATTAGGGAATTGTCAATTTGTTTATATACCAATATTTATTCTCCTTACCTTAGAATTTGTTTGCTATCATTGACTCGCTCGTCGCTAATTAGCAAGCGGTTACAAGTATATCCATCTTTACTCAAACTGACAAATGGGCTCACTTTTTAAAACGTAAAATTGCATTTTCAAATCCTTCTTTTCTTTGAGTATCGTAATATTATATAGGGGGAACCGTTAGAATAAGCGATGGTAATAGAAAACATTCTTTCCTCCCTTTGAGTCCAAAGAAACTGAGCAAGAGAAATGATGTTTCCGAAGACTAACATTTTTCACTGACATGACAGCCCTTGCTTTTCCATTTGCCTTATGTATAGTAGCTTCACTGCATACAAAGAGCTTGTTAGTACATACATGGATGTTCAAAAATACGAAAATTCACATAATGTTTTTCAGGGGTCAGTCTTTGGAATTGAAGTGCAAGTTGATCAATGTTTCTTATGGAGCGATGACTTGCCATTTTGTTTGGGATTTGTTGTTCAATCATTTTTCCATTTTTCTGGATGCCTGAATTTTATTTACAATCTTGCTACAAAATACTTCATCCGTATTTAATTAAATCTTCATTAATTAGACTATTTCAAAAATAACGATGTGAAAGATTTCACCAGTTCATTACCAGAAGTTACAGAAAATAAATTAGAAAGATCCGCTGCAAAAATTGAATTTACAAAAGAAAGTGGCAGGAAGCTACGAACTATAAGCTTTAGAGATGAAGAATATTGAAGATGACAGAAAAATAAAGCTAAATTTGAAATGTTGCATGTCGGCAAATATTTATATCTCTAATAGAAGTCGCGCTAATAACTAAAAACCTAATTTTTGATTTTATTAAGAACTCTCGCAAGATGGGAAATTACGGGAGCAAATATTTTGTATAAATTACTGTCAAGGATGACGTGAAAACTCCTAATAGAATATTCACACACAAATATTATCGTCCTTGCTCCTCCATGAGTCGCTTGTTATTGACGTTAATAAGCCGCAGTGGAGGAGACAGGTATGCATAAGTGAGAATTAAAGAGGTTGGTGGGTTCTTGCGAGTTTTATTATCACATAATTCACATGATGAGCGTTAGAGTGGGAAAGCGGGGTCAGGGTATACTAAAGATGATTGCTAAAATATACACTTGAGTATAAATTATAGATACTATAATACATATAATATTTCCACGTATTTAATAATTTTACGGGCACTCCAAACGATTTATTATTGTCATTTTCATATGACACTTGCCGTCATAAACCAAGCATCAGCCCTGTTGAGAGCCTATTAACTCCCACATTCCTTCCACCTCATTAAAGGCAACAAGGAAATAGGGATTCACTTTTGACTCTTCGGGGATTTTTTCACTACTTTTCTCCGCTCAAGCGTAATTCACCGTAAACAATTTACATTCTTTTGTAAGATCCCCGCTCAATTAATTTCACATTGTCAGGAGCGCTAGACCTTGAAGACACATCCCCGAGGATAATTACATGGAACATGAACTGACACAAATACCATGCCGTTCAGTTTTGCTACAAAGAATCTTCTGTAATTTGACTTAGATCATCTGTCAGAGTGCATTTTTGCAAAAACTATTTACATATAGGTATATGGCGTTCAATGTTGGCATCTAATACATTTTCATATCCCTTATTTGTACAAAGCTCCCACATCGTACTGCACAGTTCAAGGATTTTGCCTTATTAACATTTTTCCAGGAAAAAAATGAGGATATTCGTTATTTGTATATACTTTGTACACTTATTTGCATATACATACATACATATTTAGGTGTATATAGTATTTATATTCTTATATATACGAAGTATGAAAAACTGAATTCTCCTTATATGGAGGAAAATTTCGTCTTCGTTTGCTTTTCTCATGTCGCTTTGAATCTTGACAGGCCGGCGACACCAGCATTAGGAAATAGAAAGGCGGAAAATGATATTAAGTCAATATTCTTGTCATGCATATAATTTTCTACTTGTCCTTTTGGTTCCGAAGCTCTATATTTTTGCCACATCAGTGTGGATTCCTGCGTAGAAGCATTACTAATGCAAATTCTAAATTCGTAACATGCAAATGTGTTGAATAATGGAATTATCTTGGAGACAGAGAAACCATCAAGTAATTCAAAATTTGTGCATCAAAAAGACTGCGACAAACTTACTTAGTAAAATCCGTACTACTACTGGATAAGAACTACATGAAAATCCTCTTCTACAATGTTATGCAATGTGCAGGTCAATCGCAAGCTATGCACAGTGCTTGTAATTCAACCCCTTTGAACCATCAATACTTGTTACCTTCCACGGAAAATTAATGAAAACTGCACTGATTTTGGTCTTTGTATGCAAGGATGTCCTTCGGGGAATTTTGTGTGCACATTCCAATAAATCTCCACAAAGCTTTCGCGCAAGCATTTTGAAGGTTGCAAAGAGAGAAAAGAAGATAGCTTAAGATTGTTGTGGTCCAAAACCGGCTGATGAATGTTTCGTAGAAAGCTTCGTCCTTTCTTGGAATTCGGGGAAGGATGGACATGCATGCAAGGTTACAAATATCGCAAGTAGCATAGAAGAACACTCATGACCACACATATGTAATTATACATTGTGTGCATGCCTGTGTACATAGTTGCTGCGTAGTATAAGCTTGCAGCATATACATACATAAAACATAGTAAGTTGCACCACGTTTGCAATGCACACACAAGTTTATATTAGTATAGCTTAAGTATCTGTAGTAATGAAAGTCTTGTTGCTTACTAAGCAGACCAGCATAAACTTGCCACACAAACATGTATACATATAGTACGTTCAAAGCTAATTCTAAATAAGCGAAACCTTTAGTCTATGTGCATTAGGGTTGCATAGAGAGCATATATAGATGTATACAGCTATGGTATTGTCCTTTCGATTTAGCTGTTTCATCTTTCTACGCTTTTTCAGATTTCATCTTCTGTACATGACCACACTGCTGACGGGAAAGGGTCCATGTTAGGTATAGTTGTGGTTTATAGTTTCTGGCTTTCGACTTATTTAGTGGTTTGCCCTACACTGTACACTGGTTTGCCAAAGTAACAATTGTTTAACGCATACAACAGTGGTGAACGTTGTACCAAGAAAAATTCAGCTTTTATTAGAGTGTGTGCTTGTTTAAACTTTCATATGCCGTGGGTTATCCTGTTAAATGGAATAGTTGATACTGTGTAGTGAAATCTTGTACATCATAACTGCAGTGAAACCCTTATAATGTATTATATAAGTATAATTATCTATAGTAAGATTTTTCGCAGCAATCCTTTGCAGTATAACAATGTGGTTAAAATTATTTTTTAAATAGTGAAATGATTTTAATATATCACTGGCTTACAAATATACAAACAAATACAC
Source organism: Lipothrix lubbocki (assembly GCA_034696945.1). Taxonomy (NCBI): domain Eukaryota; kingdom Metazoa; phylum Arthropoda; class Collembola; order Symphypleona; family Sminthuridae; genus Lipothrix; species Lipothrix lubbocki. The sequence goes on along the minus strand of JAQGAK010000017.1, from coordinate 244,783 downwards.
CAAAACAATATTAGTTATAATATGATCTACTAACATATTTTTGCAACTCAGCTGAACTTATCAGACTCTACATACATAAGATAGAGGTGTGGTTTTTGTGGTTTACATATTATTGTGCGTCCATCCAAATACAGTATAATAAGTATAAAATAGGTATATAAGTATATATGAGTATCTGTACGTTATATACACAGAGAATAAGAAGAATGCTTGATGATATTGTAACTAACCATGCAGTAGTAAAAATTATTATTATCCTCCTTACCCGAGTGCCGTATATGTGTACATAAATGCTTTTATCCTCTCATCAAGGCTGTTACTGTCTTATGTTATAACATGTTTCTTCCTTATGTATGTAGCGTCTTCCGCGGTGCCTCCCCGCTATTGCATTTTTTATGAACTCATACGTACGTAGTTAGGACCGCAGGATGAACTACCTTGTTTTATTATTTATCCGAATTTTTAGCTTTCCTCATCCTTCAACCACACAGCAATTTATGCTTTCTCTCTAGTGAAGAAATTCTTATGTATTATGGCGACCACCAATGTACATAGGTCGGAACCATCGAGACATAAACTGCAATAACTAAAGCTCCATTTGTCTCGGTTTGGGGGTTGCAGGAATTCCTTTATATTTAAAGAAGTTGCTTCTGAAATTTTAAAGGTGATAGCGGTATTCTGAACCTTGAATATACAATAAGAAACCTGTATGTAGATACTTCCATTATGATCGACAGTATGATATGTACGATAATACTATAGTAATGCTATATACTCATACAGTGTATGCAAAAGAACTTAGCCTTTGCGGTGAATTTACATGTAAAATGAATGACCCCAATAACTGATAATGGAAAGAACCAACAAGCTTTCTCCGCACATCTGAATTTCTTTTTAGTAGTTGAGTTTATGGAATAGTGAGAATGAGACGAAATGCAACAATACAAGGAGTAGAAAATGTTTCCGCTTTTATGAGTCTCCAGTATATATACACGTCTGTGACTAAAAGTTATTTTTACATTCCCAATAGACAAGTTCGTACAACATGAGAAGTCTTGGAGCAATCAGGGAGAGGAGAAGACGAAAGGAAAAAAAACGGAGAGAAGTGCGGAATGAAGAAGAGCAAGAGGGAAGCCTTGAGCTATACACGAAAAAAGATACAAAAGCACAAACGAGAGTCTCTTCCTCAACCCTTACATATGTTTCCCCATTTGCCCATAAAATACCGTTGAGAATCTTTATCATCATCTGTCACCTCAAGAGAGAGCATTCGGAAGAGATCAATAGGATCAGCTAAAAATGTTGGCTCTTGTCGCCAGATTTTTTTACCCCCATCTCCCTTTGAAAATTTCTGCTCCTCTTCCTATTTGTCTTGCCAAACAAACTCTTTTCCATTTGACTCTCTGTCTGTGAAATATGAAGGATTTACAGTTTTCCTGCTCAAGCGAGTCAACATTGTTCCTGATGACAAACTCGATTTTCTGTGTTTTTTTTTCTTTTTCTTCTCTCCTGCCCCTGATTCCCACTATTATATATACAAGTTTTCCCCTTGTTACATGTAACATTTGTGCTGTCGTCCTTGTCACCGTCCCGTGTTTCCAAAGTAATATATACATGTATGTACAAGTGCCACCCTCTCCTTTCACTGACCTCCTAACACCAAGGATTCGATTTTAATATTGTTCCACGCTTAATTTAAGGCTCGATTTTATTGTTTTCAGCTTCCGGCATCCGATCGCTCCTAACCTAAAAGACCCGTTAGGCAGGTTAAACTCCGTAGGTAATGCAAATCAAGGTTAAACAATTTTTCGCTTTATACAGTTATCTTTAGATTAACTTGGATAAATAATCTTGGATTTTGAATAATGTATATTTAACATGATAATTAAAGGTAAATTAGTAATAATCCACTCAAGTATTAACATTGACAAAATGATGCGACAAAAGCATCTAATTAATAGTCAGGGGATTTTGAAATCCATCACAAATTACAACAGTTGGTTGAAAAGGAAGGGATGATTTAAAAATTCACGATAGACCCCAGGGAAGTTTCACAAATGAGGATTTGAAAGTTCTACAAGCCCAATAGTTAAAAGTTCCACAACGGGGTCGTTGGAAAAGGCGACTACGCCACCATTTGATAAAACTTCGTCAACACAATATTCTCATACAAGTGTGACAACGTGATCTTCTGTAACAAGTTCCTCAGGGCGATGATTTGCAAATTCTACAAAAAACTCATCCGCAAATTTACAAGCAAAAGATCATTCATGCATGTCATGTATGATATAGTTTCAAGGACCACACACTTCTTGACATTTATATTATCATGTAAAAAAGTTATGCTCTCTCCGGCGGCAGCAGCCCAAATTGAGTTTCTCTACTACTGCTGGGTGTGAATAAAAGTATAAAAAGTGAGCCCGCTGTCGGCGAACCGATAGCTACAGATATATGAGGGCAACGACAATCTTTTGTATGTCAATACAATAAAAAATATGAGACTACGTCCATTTTCAATTCCTAAAATTTTGAAAAAGTCTCCAAATTAAAATAAATGTTCTACACAGAGCGTAAAATTGATGCTTGTTTGACCACATCATTTCAAAAAATTTTAAGTGCATAAGCCAATTGCAACTTATTGCATTAGACTTGAAGAAATTGCCTTTTTGCCATTGCGGCACAGTTAAAAGTTGTAAGATTAAGATGCATTCATATATACACACAACTCCACGTACCTGTTTAATATTTCTAAAATATGCACTATAGGGCGCTGCGTATACTGTAATGTTTGAGCCCTATCTTCTAGTGTAATTATTATACATAGATATAAGTGAGACCAATTAAAAGTATTCAATGTTTAAACCCGCACGTGGAACAAATTCAAAATACCGCTTCACTGATAATAAAAGTTGGAAATCAAGAGCGGACAAGTCCCTCGACGGTTGGGGTGCTAATGAAAGTCAATGAGGGAGAAAGGATGTGTGACAAGAAGACGGAGTCGATCGTCAGTTGGCAAAAAAGTGTCTTATTCTCCCTGGCAATACATAATTAGCACGGACTTCAAAGCAATTACTTGATGTCACTCTCGTATAAATGAGCCTCTTCGACGCTTCCAAGAAGTTTTCCCGAGCAGAATGACACTAAGACGGAGAGCTTCTGTCTCAAGTCAGCTGTATAGAGACCAACCTTACTTGTGCATTCTTTCGGAAGAGAGGTGCGAGAAAAAAGATGTAATCAGGAACGAGTCAAGGAATCCTGTTTTTGCATAGGGGAATTTCGTACATAATTCTGGTGGAATTCTCTTTGGGTATATTTGAAATTCTCTATCTACAGGGAAATTATACAGAACAATATAACTATTAGATCTACACAGCGTCCATATGGTTTTTACATTTGAGACGCTTGGGAGAATTAGGTAAGACGTGGTGTCACGACTGACTTACATTTTCCCTATAACAAGACGTTTAAGATAACATGACCTGCTGACAAGTCTTGTGGGAGCTACAGGAATAGAAATTAGGAAAGCGAAGAGGCATTCTCCATGGATTTGGTTACCAAGTTCATGTGACTTGTGGGTTGGTGGCTTGAATTTCGGGGTTTATTCGTTTACATATTACAGCTACCTACCCTTGCTTCCGTGGCAGTATTAGCATATTATCGTGGTATCATTCTGAGATCAAAGTGCATATTTTTCACATGGTCTAATTAGAAAATACGTATTTAACCTTTCCGACTAAAATACATATGTACTTTTTGTTTAATATGTCAAGATTCTATCACAAAGTTGCAATATCTAGCAATTCTATCACACATTTGTATTTACAGTGGAAGTATATTTATTTGATTATATACTTTTGCTTAACACTACGCACTAAGAATTATTTTAGCTTTACAATTATTTTAGCTTAACAGGCGAATCATAAGTACATCATATGTATATGCGGAACATATGATTTGCTGTATAAAATTATATTTGATATAGAAGAATATAGAACAGAAGGCATTTTTAAACCCCACGATAATCGAAACTCCTGCATTGAAACTATTTTTACGGAATCTCTCACTTGCAGAAATTGTATTGTGAACTATCCTCTGAGTGTGGGGGCAAGTTTTGGCATAAAGACAGCACTGATCCACTTGTGAAGCATTACTCGTGGCAGCAAATGCTGTTCCAGACCTTGCACAAGATAATAATGACTCCAGACAAGTAGTTTGTCCCTGGTGTCTCGGGTTTAACTTCTACGGTTACACCCTTCACCCTTGACTTAGACATCCCACAATTTCCTTGCCTTACCAGGACATAACCAAAGTGACGTCAAGTATATAAACAAAAACCTACACCACATACATCCAACATCCCATCACCACGGAGTTGTTGTCAGAAAAGGGAAAAAGTTGTGTCCATCAGGGAATCATCACTGGGGAAGAATGTCCGCGGAAAGTTTCTATGGCACTACGTACATCTATAGGTAACTTTATTACTCATTTTCTTCCCCGAAGTGCCTCACAGACTTAAAATACATGGAGATATCTGCGTAAAATGCATATAGGTAAGTATATATAAGATACATACAGACATGTGTAGAACACATATAGATACTACAAAAACAAAGTGAATACTTGAAATGAAACTAAGTGCATCTCTGACCATCACTTGATATTCTCAAGTGCAATACTCCAGATACGACGTAGTGAATTACGACGAACATGCAATTTTACAGGCAACAACGAGATGTTTCTAAGTGCAATTGTGCTATTACCTAACTAGAACACTTGTGTTTAGTTTACTATATGGTCGTCGCGAGTTTACTGTAAATATGGCGAGATTGGTTATACCAAATTTAACACAAAATTGCATTAAATATTGACATCACACTTTTCAGTAATGTACAAATCTCAACTCCGCCGATATTGACGCACTTTCCTTCGAAAGCTTTGGTAGTAGGGGTCGCTCCGTGATGGTTGGAAATGTACATTATTAGGACATTTAGAATAATTCTTTTAAAATGATTTATATCGACCGATTGATATTCGTTACGACAACGTTGAAGCTGAAGCTGTATATTTAATGTGTTTAAAAGCTTTTAAATTGTAAAAAAAACCGACAATATGATATGAACTGAGGCACAGACAGACATAGACATTCTCATCAACAGCAATTCGAAACTAAAATTATCTGCACGAAACTAAAAAGATCGCTGTATCAAGACAAAGATACTAACAATCTTTATAGTAAATATGGATTTTATCAAATTAAAAATCTACCACCCCAGAACATTAACTATAGTCTCTATAGTTCCTCTAAGCACATTGCAAACAACTACACGCACTAACGCTCCAAGTCAATGCATACATCTCCAGGATTTTCACTTATTAAATCACAAGTCTTTGACGTCTAGAAACTTCTTTTCAAGCCCGTTCGCATCAATGAACATGGGAGTTCCAACCTGATTTACTATTGCTTCTTGCCCCTAAGCAAGCCTTTCTACTATGTATATGTATGTATTGTTTTATGTCTGAACAGACATTTTATGTTACTGTCGTCATTCCGTCAACTTGTTACAAGGGACAGAACTTCTCTATCCGGTCCTATTGTGGTGGAAATCGGAAAGTTTCCATTATTATTAAACATTGTTAACTGTCCACTATCCATCGGAACTTTCCGTTTTCCCACCTAAATGGCTTTCCAGCCGAACTTTCAAATTTCCATAGAGCAACGTTTCAATTTCCAGCTAAATCTCCTTTTTCTATAGGAACTTTCCACTATATACATACAACTACCATCAAGTGGATAGTTTCCACTGTCCACCTCAGCGGAGCCAGATCGATAAATTCCAGCATGGTAGTAGATTCAGAGCGTCAGCTCATAAACCGGGAGTGCCAAAACAGTTACCAGACTGTAAATATTCTAAATCAGAGTCTGAAAACGGATATACATGTGTATGCGTATTTGATTGAACTAGTTTGTCATAGCGAAAATAGTTAATAAAGCTGTGGAAGAAAGAATGATTGTAGCACTCTAATTGGAATCAGTTTTCATTTGAGATTTTTATCGCAAGTCAATTAGTCGGATTACAGAAAAGCTTAATCTAATGGGATCAAGGATGCGGAAATGAGATTCCTGGAACTTTCCTACACACAATGAAATTAGGAATGTGTTGGAAAGTTCAATTAATCGGCAAGTAAATTGGGGAATTAGCTAATTTAAAGCTTAAAATCATTAGGAGCACGAGCTTGTCAACAGAATATAAAAAAGAGCTTCATAAACTAGAGCCCATACAATGGATGCTTAAAAATAACTAATTAGTAGCCGAACAAAAACTTATAAAACCTTGTAACTTTTCCGAAAATTTTTGCTTAAAGACATTAACTAATTTTTACACATGAGTCCACGCGAGTCCAAAATGTGTCCAATTAGTCAAATTTAATTTAAGTAGTAGTTCTATAGCTATTAATTAGGGATGCTACTACATCTCTAGCAACAATTAAATTAACTAATTGCAGAAACAATTGAGTTACAATCTTTAAAATCCTTCAGTCTTCAAATCTTGAGCGCTTATGACAAAAGATATATCTGTTATATTGGATTCCTCGTATTTCCAAGCATATGTCAGAAACGTTTTTGCTTCGGTAGAATTTTTGGCGGATTTTGCCGCCCGACTAAAGCATCTATGTATACACGAGTCCTTTGTATGCCGTGTCTTACCCCCCTCATTATATCTCACCCCCTGCTGGTAGTATCTGTGTATTCTTTAAAGCTGCCTTCCCCTTTTGTGTTTTTGCAAGAGCTGCGGCATGTTTTATGTAGTGAAAGAGAGTAGGAGATTGCAATAAAAAATCTCATTTTATTCCTCGTATATACGTGTGCTATTTCATTTCGGATTTTCATCTATTTATCCTTTCCCGCCGTTCCTTCCTTCATTACATACGTGAACGACTACATTCCTCCGCAGATTTACACTTGAGGGAAAGGACGAGAGATAGTAGAGATGGAATATGTTTCTTTTTTTCTCGATGGTATTTTTCTCTCTCTCTCTTCACGTTTGTGTTGTGTACGTATTGATAAAAGCACAAATGGGGAAAAACCTCCTCAGGCGAATTGACAAGATTTAGACAAAATGGCATTTATTTCTTGAAAATACATTCTTTTCGAATTCTGTTACTTCCTTACTACCTCTTCTATGCTATTTATACTCTTTTACATTTTGACACTATTTCTGATACTTTCCTTTATGTTTTGCTGATTTTATACACTATGTGATACTTCTCTATACATTTTGTAACTTTCTCCGCGAAACTGTTTATATATTTTCCATATCACATTTTATCAATGATTTGCTCTACAATTTCCACAGTATTTATATCAAACGTGTGCAGAATATATAGACGCCAGAAATTGAGGGAGGCATTCTCCCTGATAGAAATTCAAAGTACACTTGACAATTACCTATTTTCCTTTCCTTCATCATGCCACATACTGCGTTATTTCGATATCTTCAGCATTTTATTACCTCTCGCCGTAATACATCATTAGGATTTTTGTCAACGTACCTTTTCTCACTTGGTGTTTTTTTTACCGAAGTTATGGCGCCATTACATACCCACTACATGAAATATAGGTGGCAATATTTGGAACCTGTATCTACAATATATTTTTAGAAGAAAAAATATTTTATATCCAAAAGGCTTACACGTATTCACCTCTCACTGTCTCAAGAGGGAGAGAGTATAAGTCCGTGTTTGCGCCGTGTTAGCAATTCATTTTTTCTTATCATTTTGCTCTGTATGCATAAAAGACTAGTAGTATCGCATCTCTGCAGCCTTTTGAAATTTAATGAGATATTGTAACTATTAATATGCTAATTCCTCAACGAATGCTGCCGCTCCTTCCCCGTGCTTTATTGCAGTCACTATATGTAGATATATGCAACAGTGTGATTTCTTATCTGACTTTCAGCTCGCTCTTGCATGTCGGAAATTGTAAGGCGCTATGAGCAATTATGAATTTTGTGGACTCATTTCATTATTATCAAGACTGCGCAAATAAATTAATTCTTGATGATGAATTTGAGTGTTTCATTTTTAGTTTTTATCGGTCATACTTTAAATTTCTTAGGTATCTGAATGAAAGGGATGGTTAGGAGATTTGACCTCAGGCATGCTTTACGATCTATAGTTTATGCTCTTTAATTTCGATGTACAAAAAGTAACTGCGCTTTGCTTATTCGTTTGTTTATAGCCTCATTACAAGTTGTTAGATCTCAAGTGCCATATGAGTGAAATAAACCAGACTGCATTAAATCATGTTTTCCACTACTTGACCGTGGGAACATTATGTTCAAGAATATCGAATGACCTGCATATTACTTGATTTTAATTTGTGGACATGTTAATAAATTTAAATTAAGAGGTATTAGTGAATTAATTTATAAGTATGTTAAAATACTAGTAAAAAACCAATTTCAGTGCGACCATTTTCAATTTAACTTTATGTGCAAATATTTTCTGAGGTACATAGCAAAGATTGAGATTATATTTCAAAATTAATTTCGTATATTACAGGAATAGCCTGACTCCCAAGACAAGGGAAGTAAATACAATTTTTACTAGATTCCTACAATTAATCGTTGGTATAAAAGGAAATTTGCTAACAATGTAGTCATCACTACTTCATAGAAGGATGCATGAAGTGTAATTTAATTCAAAGTGACGTGTGTCCCATTACGAAGGAAGAGATAAATGTTTGGGGAAACAAATTGTGAGAGGAATCAAGCCTAAATATTTCGAATTAAAAGCCAATCATGTTGGAGCATATGGAATTAAATAACTAAGTGTTTTCTCCTTCGCACAGACACTAACAAACTCAAGATATAAAAGTTCTTTTTAATTTAATTCTGAAGGTAGGAGGATAGAAGGTAGGTAGGAAACTGTATTAAAAAAGCATAGGGAGAGAAAGTTCATGTCGTAGTAATATTATACACAAGTGAATAATACTAAACCATTGTGAATAATGTATTGCTACCCATCCTGCCCGAGAGAAGTAAAGGACTGGAAGTTCCTTGTATAATACAAACTTGCTCAGGGGTTTCTTCTCCATTAACAATAAATTCATTTGAGCGTTAGTAACTTTGATTTATGACTCTTTGTTAGCATCACAGCTGGAGTATAGGAGAAATACCTAGTAAATTTCTACTTCTTCCCTGAATCTTCTCTCTCTCTCTCTCTCTCTCTCTCGCCTTTTCCCTTCATACTATTTTTATTCTCTCAATAGACTTTTTATCAAATAAATCGGCCACAAGACTATAGCCACATACATTGTATGTACAGAATAACCTGTATAACGTCCTTGCTTATTTTTACTTTGAGCATAAAACGCTTCGTCCCAACCTCATTTATTGCTAAATTAATTTCCTCCCTAAATTTTCCCCGACACACCGCTCCTTTCTCTTCTTCTCCTACCAACAAACGCAACTTCTCCACGGCCAACACACTTTTCTAGTAACCCTATGGTTTCATCTCCCGTCAAACGTGATAGCCAAAAGATTTACTCCTTCTTTGACTCCGCTACAAACAAGTGGAAGCTTTCTATATGAACATAATCATGGCTACAGTTTCAGTTTCTACGGTTTGACCATTACCAATTGAACTACTATAAACAGTTAAATCTAGAAAGTGAAAAAATCTTGAAAAGGAATAAATGCACTTTCCCTTGTTGCAGCACAACAAGGGGAAGTCTAAGCTACATAATGAACAAGAAGGCCACCGCAGCAGTAAGAAATAAAAACTCATTCCATCCACAAATTCAACAATCTCCTGCCCAAGGTTCAGAATGCGAATTTAACTGCTGAAATTACCGAAAAGATAAGAAACAAAAGATTCTACTAACCCTAAAAAAGTTTAAATGGTGAGGGAACAGCTTGTGAGACAGATAGCACATTGTGCGGAGTGGAAGTGTAATTGTATATACGTATATGCATTTGAATAGGAAACCTACAGTGCAAACAAGAGTGAAAGTATCGATTTTGCTGAGCATATATATACTAGCCACGCTCATCACACGCAAAATAAGCGGGGAAACGCTTGTGGAAAAGTGTTTCTGCAAGTGTATTTAAGAAGTCCATCGGGGCGTTTGTGTGCAGACTCCTGTAATGATGGCTTTTGTGTGTGGCGGTGAGGAAATCATCCGAGGAGAAGAAGAAAAGGCAGGGGGAAACAATGTGAAGGACAGAGGATCTTTTACGCACACACGCTTGCACATAGATCTATATTATACAACTGTAACATAGAGTAATATCTATGTATCTATACATAGATATTACTCTCGTCCTATAGGACACTTGCTAAGCTGCTGTAGATGTAATCATATTTTGCAATGTTACACTTGAACATCTCTATTTAAAATGAATATTATAATGGGTAGGATAGCGTTCATTAAATACTCGGCGTCATTCTCATATCCATCCCTCCGAGAAATGAGTCTCCCACAATGTAGAAAACTAATGGTCTTGTAATAACGGCACAGTTTACACCAGCTCTCATTATGTCTTGTTAAACCGGGAATTAACATGATTTTGCATAGGTATAGTTACGGCGTGATGTAGTTTTGTAATGTTATTAGAGATATGTAACGATGTTACGCAATGTGTAGCTTGTATAAGTGTCGTCCAAGTTGAGTAATACAGTGGGAATGATACAGCTACAAAATAATGATAATTTACATATACCATTCATATACATCTAGATAAACTTATAAGCATATAAATATTTTATGTATCCACTTAAACATCCTGAGTATACACGAATTAAAATATTGTATTTATACAAAACTGTTCTATACATAATGATTCCAGTATGCGGTATTTATAATCATCCGTAGCAGTCCGGCAAGCATATAGTGGCAATCTGCCTGTCGTCACCAACTGGTACTTAAGATACGGGAAATGGAGACAGCATTATTATTTCCCTGTGGAATGATTACTTTTGAGCAGAAAGCAATGGCTTCATCACTTAACAACAACAAAAGCTCCAATCCTCTGCTCTTCCATCTCTAATGCTGCATCAACGATTTACAAAGCTGCCTCCACTATCTCCAAAAGCTCAGAACAACTCAATGTAGCAATAGTTGACTACAACAGTATGAACCTGTTTTTTTTCGTTTGACTTCCCTCACATCATCAAATTCTATGTATATGTATATATTATACAAATACAGAACTTGCTCTTGTAGTTTCGTTGGTCAACGTCATTTTATGTATACCTATGTAAGTAGAAATACAAGAGCTACTAATATGTTGTCGAATCTCCTTTCTTTGCCGACAAATTTGGCTTTCGCTTCCTCTCCCTAGTTTGTGCAGTTATTTTTACGTACATTTGGTTTTTTTGTAAAGTATTTTTTTTAAATTGATTGTTGTTTTGTAATAAAGTTGCTTTTTTTGTCCGTGATCAGAGCTTGCTAGTAAAAAGTTTAAGTTGCGTTTGGCCGTCTTGTGTGTACATACAATGCTCTTTTTCTAAATGGCAAACTGTTATTGAATCGTTCTTGGAATCTAACCTAACTTTCGTAAACTTGAAGATGTATAAAGTCTTGTCTTCGAATGAGAAGAGAAAAACTACAAATAAAGTCTTGACAAGCTCTCAAAGGTTGAACGTTTACGAAAGGACGTGTGCTTGGTTAAAATATCCGTCGCTATACGCTCCATTTCTTTGTTGTTACCTTCCCTTTCACATGAAGACTTAATGTAATGGGAAGCTTTCACAAATGGGAAGGATGAGAATTAGACAAAGGATATATAGGTTTGTGCGATGAGTCAAGTCCCATGCATGGTTTTAAAGCAATTTTCTAAGAAATGTTTCAGCAGAGTTGTGCATATACTATATGTATGTACATACGTAGTTGTTTCCTAACCAAACATTGAACGCCACTTTATTTCAGTGCTACTACTATGTGTAGACTATACAGGGAATTGAAAAAGACTTACGTTATGGTATGGGGAATTATCCACATACATATATACATATATATTCAATATATACTGAGCATTGCCAAATTAATTAAAGTAACAGCTGATTAAACAACAAGTTTTCTTCAGAGTCAAACTTCATCTAACGGAATATACGGGCGGACTTGATCACCGCAGGAATTCAACCGTGCTCCCTGGTTCTTCCTACTGACTCCTTGTCTTTCGGGTGTACTCGTGTCGAAACACTTGCTCATTGAAGTGACTGCTCAAATGTAACATACAATATACGGATTGTACAACCCAGCTCGTTAAATGATCGTATACGTACCGTTGAACATAGGCTATGCAAGTCTTTCCACATAATTACTTGTTCTATACGTTGGGCTGTGCTGGATAAAAGAATCAGACTTTGCTTCCGAATAGTTCTAATCCAGTCATGGCCGGAGGTGAGACTATGTTTTCACACTTTTATGCCTGACTGCAAGAAATACCCTTATGAATATAGGCCTTAATCTTAGCATGCAATTAAACGCCAATTTCCTCTTCTTTATTTTAGCCACGGTTTCTTGATAGCAAAAGATACTCATGCTTTTGTAAATTGTTGCGCTCATTGGTTCAATTAAACTACACAAAGTCTAATGCGAATGCAAATTTTCACGCTCGGCTTTGGGAAAAGGCGTGGGTGTACAAGATAGATAGATGATGACTTATATGTAAATGAATGTAGCAAAGTCAAACACCTGTTGGGTGATAAGTTTCTCCGTGAAATTTTCACCGTCGATTCTGATCCTTGCGTGCAATTTGGTTATTAGCATGTATGTATCACCCTCACTTTTTCTATAAAATTTCTGTATTATTTTGTAACATGTAAAAATATAATAATTATATCTAGTATTGCGTTTAATAAATCAAATTTGTTCGTTTTTATCGCAAGTTGCCTCTATAAAGATAAATTTTAAATTATGCATATAACCATGTTTTTTATATATTTACCTATGTAACTACATCACTACGTGTATTGTAGATATCAACGCCAAAGGATTCCTAAGTATAAGTACATAAATTCTTATTCCGCCAATACAAGAATGAATCAAGGCGGGAATGTTCAAATCTGTAAAGTCACATAGTACTACATTGATTCTTTGCGGAATCATCATGGTTTTTATACATTTATGGTATTAGTTCAAAGCGGATTTTGGTATATTACTACATTAGAGAAAGCAGAAGTTGATACTTTCGGGATTCATAGTCGATAGTGTGTTTATTCATGTAATTCTACAACCATGTTGTAGATATTTTGTCCTTATGGTATACAATCAACTTTATAAGTTTTGTCCCCTTTTGAAAATTTCTTTGAGTGTCGTGCGGGCGCCATTAATCGATGTTACGTGCGACTACAACACTATAAGATTTAAGCCTTAATTTACCCGCTTTAATGCATAATTGCGTGATGACAAAGAAATTAAAAAATCTCGTGGTGCGGAGTTTGTAATTTAATTTATAGCCATGTCAGGGGTGGGCATATACAATATACAACAACGGTTATAGCTTATTGTGATGTTACCAGATGTAAATACGATTAGTACAACGAAGATCTTGTCGCAGTAGTCATCGTGCTCAAAAAAGGATTTGCTTTTAAACCAGGATTTTCCACAGAAATTTATGCGTGTTCCCTTTATTTTCTCCACTGCTAACTTTTTGGTGGTTAATACAGGAAAAGTTTCACGTAAATTTTAGATGGGAAGTTGTGACTACCATGCAAGTTTTCAAGTCAGTATCACCAATATAGCTTTATTCAGTATCTATAGAAACACAGGTCGACAGAAAGACAAAAAAGAGGTGAAAGGCTGGGCTTACTTACAATGGACGAGAACGAAGACTGTATTGAAGCTATCCATGTGAGAGGTAATTGTAGTTGTCAGCCGGTAAGTTGACAATATTAAAAATGTCTTGTGTATATTAAAGTTCAAACTGTGTAGCCGAAGCGGAACTCACTCACAGAGTCAGTCACTCAAATACAATATACTCGGTGAGTGAGAATCTCCTTGAACCGTAAGGCTTTCGAGAAAAGAAATAAAAGGTTGGCACACACAAATGCTGACTTTGTCTATGAGAAGGAGCAGAAATGTTCCGAATAAGAGATTACACTATATGATTGGCTCTAGTAATAGTAGTAGTATAGTAACTTGGTAGAGCTACACTATGGACTCCGTGAGCCGCACATTCACACTTGAAGACTCTTGGCATGTTTCACGTGTCGGGTCGTTTTCTATACAATAAAAGCAGAGATACTATGGGGACAACAAATCCCAAAGAGACACGCACACACATGCTCCTCATTTATTTACACTACACCCAAAACGTCTCTCGGAGTGGAAGGAGACCGAGAGGAGATGGAGAGTAACAACGACAGATACTGTATGCTGATGGCTTGAAGGAAATCTAACATGATTTTTCGTTCTACTACTACCTTTGCCTCCTTTCGAGATATCTTACTTCATCTTCCAGTCAACTCTCTCATATGTCTCCAATAGCGTATATATATATATGTGTGTGCGGATGGAACTGAAGTTGACTCAGTTTTTTCAACGAGTATGTATGCTTAGCCTCAGAATGTGTGTGCACTTTATATTAGTTTAGCTGTTGTGAGTAGGTTTCTTCATATTAACTTGAAAATCACATGTATGTTTTATTTGAGCACGTTGATAAACACATAAATTTGCAGCCAGATCATCTTTGCATTTAGTTTCTAATGTCAAACCTATGTACAAGTCCGCAGATTTCTGAATGTAACAACCTTATCATTATTTTGAATGTATGCTAGTTCGTGTAAACTTGAAATAGTGTTTGTGTTTAATATTATTTCAATTCAGTGTGTAGCTTCAAAATTGCTTGTCTGTGTGCACTTTGCAAAAGCTTGTTTAAATATGTTTCAGTGTAAGCATACAAATGGGGAAAGAATTGGGAACAAAAAAAATTTCAAACTCTCAATGTTTTCCTCTTGAATATCCAACTTGATGATATCCTCATTACCAAGTGTTGATTTTTTGTAGACGCACATATGGACGCAAATTATGTACATACAAAAGCCCATGTCTACGGGAAAGTTTACAATCTGTAAATTTACATGATATAAAGGGTACGATTGTAGATATATATGGGCTCATCAGCTAAAATAATTATATATATAATAAGAAGCTATATAATTATACAAATTCATGATTTTTATTATATATTGTATTTCCAATATATAGTAAATACTATACATGTACAAATTCTGATGTTACATGTTATATAGATGAAATAGTGTGTTGTACAAATTCGCTTATCTAAAATTTGCTGTAAATAGAATATATCACATGGTATAATCATAGTATTGTAAATACAAGTTCAAGAAGGGAATGTGTAAACACACTTGTATTGCCTTGCCCGCACGATTGTAAGGATACGGACGAAGTCTAAGGTTTTGTGTTGGTGTGACAGATGTAGTTTAAATTGAAAAGTTAGATTCTGGATCTTAGCTGATGGCTTCTCAATCCACTCTCACTTCTCCATTCTTGCATGAGTAAACAGAGAAGAAGGGATAAAGATTTGTGAAACAATATATTGCCGAAATCTGTTTACTTTTTCCACCAAGCCGCTAAATGTCAAGAAATATGAGAGGCTGAGGGCTTGTATTTGTGTAAGACCTTTTCTCAATAAAATTAATGGCAGTTGGTTCCTGATGTATCATCTATTGCTGATAAACTACGGGTATAGACTCTAAGTATAAGGAGTGTAGTATAAGAATACTTGGATCTTATTATGCATTTTCTATACAGTTAAACTGTGCATAGATCACTATGAAATTGTGCCTTCAGCAGCAGAACATGTATGTATAAGGTATACCGTGAACTCGAATATGCATATAAAAGACATACGGCAACTTTTGCTTGCTCTTTTCCTCATGTCATGAGAAGGAAAAAACCTTTGACTTGATAAATGTCCCAATCCAGACTTCCATGCCGAACTCATACGAGCCCAATATAATTCAGCATGTGCTTCATCCTATTTGAAATATTTATCCTGGCCGTAGTCAAGTAACATGTATAAGTATCTACATGCATCTCGTGAAAAAACCCTCCTACAACTAATAATAATGCTCAAATAAATGCCAAAATAACTGCATTTCATAATAATAAGTGAAACCATTTGAGCTTTTGTCATAAATAAACTTGGAAGAGCAAGGTTAACACAATAATAAAAGCAAAAAGTTGGGGATGCAGAAGAGAAAATATTGTTTCTCTCCGATTCCGTACAGCTACATAATATGTGCAGGCATAGATACACATTCGTATTCCGTCCTAATGTGTGTACATAAAACTAGCAAGTGTCTCTATGCTTTTGTGGATTCTGGCTCAAAGATTTTTAGCGCACTGCTGTGTCGTAGCGTTATTCCAAAGCGTGGTAATTACAGCTGCTGCAAATAAAATAAATACTATTTAGTACTTTGTCAATAGCAAGTTGGGAATTGAAACCCGGAATTTAACCCACACCATTTGTCTACCAACCTTCTTTTGGACACGGAAATCCACTGAATTTTTCTTTTGTGACGATTTCCTTGCGCAAATTGAAACAAAGGCTTGAAATATACTGATTTGACTTATTTTTTTAAATACATGTGGACATACGAATAAAATAAGTATACTTAAATTATTGGGTCTAAAGGTTTCCTTGAAAAGCACTACTGTAAGAAATTGAATCAAAACATATCGCAAGACAAACGACCACATGAACATTTCTACAATGGAACCACAACGTCTGGAAGGACCGCCACAAAGTTTAAAATAGTACATAATACCCGCTAGACATTTCAAGATGTTAGTATAACACTTTAGTTATTACCTGTATTATGTTATACCACAGAAGTCACAGATGCATACATCACAAAGAGTAAACTC
This sequence comes from Lipothrix lubbocki, assembly GCA_034696945.1. Classification (NCBI taxonomy): domain Eukaryota; kingdom Metazoa; phylum Arthropoda; class Collembola; order Symphypleona; family Sminthuridae; genus Lipothrix; species Lipothrix lubbocki. The sequence continues at coordinate 227,883 of JAQGAK010000017.1, read as the reverse complement.
ATTGGAAAAGTTGCACAGTGCTGTCGGAAGAAGATTATAAACTTTGCATGAACGGTGTGGTGAGGAAAGGAAATAATGTATAGATACCTATTTACTTTTTTACATGCAACACGGTAAATACATGGATATAATATCACATAGTTACAGGTATAGTCGATCGTAGTTAAAAGTGTTAAGCCCTTAGAATGAATGAAACATTAGACTTGTATTTTAATGTATCCCCTATCCACGCAATAAATATAAGGTTAGTAGTCCCAACTGAAATTTAATGGCTACGGGGAAAGTACACGAAAGGCATGAGAAGCAGAAAAAACAAAAGTTTTGACTACATTTCTATTCCGCAGAACTAACTGTGTAAGATGACATCCAAATATTAATGAATGCAAAAAGTGTATAACCAAGGTTTAAATTTGGAGTACAAAACATACATATCAAGGTTCGTTTAATATATATCTATTTGTGTACATGAGTAGTGTCTAGTCTGTATTTTACTTCTAACGTTGCGTGTATGTATCAATATAGCGTGTGTAACTCTCATTGTGTGTAATGCTAGGTTGGACAAGAGATTCCACAATCTACCGGGTTCATAACTTTAAATATTATTTTGCAATTACCCGCAGTGCCTGCACTGTGGGTGGGAAACATGTTATGTATGTGTTGGTAATTCAGAAAGTGCAGTTGCTCGAAGCTTCCCATTTTCACAATTTACCCAACCGTCTCTTCCACCTCTTTATGCACCGATGCAGGTACGAAGATCCTTATCTTGCACAATAAAGTACCTATACTACACATCGTTTATAATAACTATACATATTCACGTTGGTAGTATAGTATTCCATACATTTTATTGCTTTGAAATACAGATTTACCGTTATCTCAAAGATCTAATTAAATTATCTTAAAGCCATGTATAAAAACATTGAATTAGTTCAACAAGGCGAATGCCTGAATGGCTCAAAGATTTCTAAGATTAGTTTTCCGGTAAAATAAACTATAGGATTCTATTATTTAAATTAGGAAAGTAGTGTAAATACAAGTTGTGACATATGGGAACTTATGGAACATAAAAAACTTTGAATTAGAGCATCACGCTGATTCTTTAAGTATGTATGGAATCATCTCAGCGTGACTAAAGAGGCTTGCTAATGAAAAGTGTACTTCTTGCAAGAGGTTCACATCAAGCATAATGTGCACTACTTCAAGTACATTCATGCAGTTGGTGTAGCTGGAAATATGTTTGTATTTAATATATTATAGTCTATATAATTTCTATGAGGGTAAATACTACGTATATCCGTTTAAAATACTGGCATTTCTATTCTTTATTGTGAGGGATACGACAATAAAAAATTTGGCAAAATTAGTCTTCGCATTAATTTTTGTCTGGGCTAGGATTAATCTACAGAATGCACGAAGTCCCCACCCACTGGCAAACACGAGCGGTTATTTCCCTTCCCTGTTATATACAATATCTCTTGAAATATCTTTATAATGGATTTGGTTACACATGAGGCTTTTTCATATTTAATGTAGAGATGCTTTTTGATACTATACTGTTGCACTGCATACGTTTGATACTTAATAGCAATAGATATAGATTGACATATGTACTTAAGTATAGACACAGTAACTTTCTATACGCCAAAGTAAATATAGGTACATATATATATATGATTATATAGATACTTCCATACACACTTTTCAATACTCAAACTCACACTTAAATACTTTAAATACTCAACTCCAACAGTCAGCAACATTTATAAACTATGATATGTATCACTTTACAGACTTTTCGAACTGAAAAATATGAGAATAGAAATGTTCACAAAGTTCATGGATAATTACCAGTCTGAGACTGATGAGCTACTGTGCAGCTTCATTTATCGCTCATGAGCAGAACGGTATTTAATTAATTCAGGATTCAAATTTACCAAAAGTAATTTGCACTTGACAAACTTTCCCTTTCTTGGGAAACTGACAATAGTTATTATGTATTATTGAGATACCCTGTTACGACATTTATCTCTTGAGCTTCAATCTCTTCAAGTATCCAAGACAATCACTTATGTGTGGTTATAACCATATGTTACCAGCTTGGTTGTTATGAGCTTGAATATATAGCATGTTGAGAGTTTATTGAAAAGGATCCTTACGAGTTACGAGCAATATGTAGTAGCCTTATAAACAATTTGAACAGTCATTAAGCAACATGCAGGATCTTAACATATATTAAGCAGAATCCTTTAAAGCTATCATTACGTAGGGGGTATGCATATATGTACACAGTAATAAAAAAGAATTGTTGTGTAAAAATTAAAATTAGCTATCTCCTTTGACTTAAATGGAAATGCCAAGAGAGTATGCATAGATCCCTCGCTCTTACTTTCAACCAAGTGCTTTTTTATTGCCAAGGCATATGACAGGAAAAGAAAAGGTTGTCAACACCTACAAGTAATGCTCAAGAAGAGCTACAACTTTTCACGTCTGTCAAGTTCATCCACAAATAATCGGTTCTTCAGCCTGCCAAGTATACTTACGTTGAAGAACAGAAACCGACGTCGTGCCTAAGCAGCGAGACAGTTTGACTTGAGAAGACGTTTTAAGTTACTTTCATAGCTAATATATAGCTACTATTACTACTTTTCAATATATACGTCCTTCCCAGCGATACAAGTGCAAGTTTATCCACCTTCGCCAACCAAACAAACATAGAGAGTCATCTTAAGAGAATTTGTAGGACGGTAGAAGAAAGATGAAATATTGGTGTGGCCACGTGACGTTAGCCAGGACCAAAAGGTTGGGCTGTAAAAATTAATGAGTTCTCGGATCGTTGTGGCGGCAGCTTCTCTTGACATTGCTCTCTAAAGAAGCTGTAGCTCCTGTCCTCAAGCCATTAATGTGACAGAGGAGGAAAAGCTGTAGCATCAACTGACAACCTCTATTATCACCCAAGGGGTGCAATAACATCACTGGGACAACCGCAAGACAATGTTATCTATAGCAATAATACTTGCTCTGCTATAGGAATTTTTATGCTCTTCAGGTATTCGGCAATCCACAACCGTGCTCTTCATCCCTACTATTAGAGTTTTAACGTCTTTTAAGATATTTATTTTTAGGCATCTACTTTTTAGACATTTCTCGTTAGACATTTACTCCTCAGGCTTCCACTTTTCAGATTTAGACATTTTCCTCCAAAGTTAAGACCTTACCTCATGTTACCCTAACATTGTATTTCATCTCCATCCTCCACATATTTAAAATCCTTCCATTATTTTCCAGAAAAGAATGTGGTATTTACATCACAAAGTCTTTGCAATTCAAGTTTAACATGAAGACAAGGGAAGTCGACGATAAGCTTTAACAATCAAGAAAGTGTACGCTCGCTCCGAAATTGAGAATGGTAGGAACGAGAAAAGACGGGCAGGAGAGAGGACATAGGAATAAAAATGCAATCTCAAAAGTCTTTATTAATATGAGTTGGGTAATGAGTTTGGAACCAAGAGCCCGCTGACAAGTTCTCCACTATATCATGCCACTGCCAATGCCTACGGGTAAATTCAAGTAGGGTGCCGACGAAGATGAAATGAGGAAGGCAGCAAATGTCAGCGCAGCATGACACATGTATAACAAGTGAAGAAATACAACAGGTGCCGTGGGAATGGGCGTGCAAAAACAAGGATAATAGTAGTATACTATATTTGCCTACATATATAAGTAGATACTTACATAAGTATCTTTACCAACACGGATTATATTTTCCTACGCATATGACTAAGTAATCTTGCATATATGACATCTGTATTATTACACTCGATATATATTTTTGGAAACATCTACAGGTATATATTCATATAGTATAGATATATAACTAGTGAGTCTTGTAAAAGCTCAAAGCCCAAAAAAACTGGTACTTAACTCTAAAACAGAAGTGTGGAAATGAAAACCTCACGTCAATATAGCTTATTTTTAGTCGTAGTGATGAGTGGCTTGTAAAAGTATTTTACACTGGTATAGTAAACTTGTATAAATCAAATTATAAGATTCAAGCTAAATCAACGAAGTTGACAAATGTAAGAATGTTAATGCAAAAGAGTTATTACTCCTGACGGGAGTATTCACATTTCTTCCCCGGAAAAAATTCAATCTGCCTATACGATAATAGCTATTGGAAACAAGTCTCGCCCAAGAGAACATTGGAGATAGGAGTTTCTCGCCCGAAGAGTTTGTTACTAGGATTGAGGGGAAAAAATATGAAAGGAACAAAGAGATTCGAAACATAGTTGAAGCTGAATCGATTCCACTGTTATTTTGGGAGATAGATGATTTATGACTCGAAGGTATATATGTTGTATTTGATGACGACTGGTGGAGGAGCTGGAAGCAAGGTCACGTCGTGAAAAGAAGATTAAAAATGTAGGAGGAAACCATTGAGAGTTTCTATATCACTGGGCCGCTGGCGAGAAGACAGGAGGAAGGAGCGGACACAGGAGGGAAGTGGAGAAAGAAAAATGAGAGGAGGAGGAGGAAAAAGCTAAATGTACATTACTTGGTCGTTGGTAATTGGGGAGCAATGGTGCATTAATCGAATATTTCTTCAAGAAATAGCTGATTCAGAAAATGTTTGCCCTCCATATAGGATTTATCATAGTCATGAATAGGCCGCAGTGAATTCCGTCACCGAGTTACTCTACTTACTTGCTGGCCATAACTTTATAATACAGATACTACCGGTGGTCTTCCCCTTGTTCTTCTATACTACAAGAGAAATGTTCGAGTGGATTCGGAAAGAGAAAACTATCCTTTGGATTTATACGCTCGGAAAACTTTTACTTTTCCCTTAACTTATATACTCTGCCTCTGGGATATCGAATTCACTCTCAAATGGTTACTTCTATTTCAACATCCTTTCCCCTCAACAAAAGTACATTAGTCAGCCGCGGGGATTGTTCACTTCCCATATAGCACAACCCTTCTATGAACAAGAGTCTCGCCTGCCCTGTGTGTATGTTTGCAACAACAGCCATCAAGGAATAATACATTATAACAGCAGCACAAAGGTAAAGACAAATGCAATTTATACAGTCGACGAAGAAGAACAAGTCTACACGAGAAAGGTAAAAGATGAGACAACAGAGAGAGAGAGAGAGAGAGGGAAAAAAGGAAAGGAGAGTGACAGCAAACATTCGAATAAAAAACTACTCACTCAGTCTTCAAGTATCTGAAAACTTTCCTAACTACCTTTTAACTTTCATCTCGCCAGCGCTGTCTACACTGTCTAGGATATGTGTTGGTCCTAGTGAGAAAATTCCTACCACGCCCAGGAGCCATACATTCACCACAGACGAAGCCTCTAATATCAAAATCAAATACCATAAAACCAGCAAATACAATAACCCCAGTTCTTTGTTTCTTCTCTTTTTACATTGCAAATGACATCGTGTGGATTCAAGTATCTTATACAGCGCTGCTGTATTTACCGTTGTATGTATAGATACTGTTGACCATGCTCATCGTGGTTTATATGTATGTTCATGCAGTATAGGGTGTAGGTTATGGAACGAGCGGGGCCTATACTAGATGTAGACGATTGTAATGTTGTATGTAAAGTTAAGTAGCTACTAGCTACGTTATGTGTGTGAGTCTCTGTGTTATGTAAGAGTGCAAAATGTTAGCACGTCAATAGTGCTATGCAAACGTTCCTTTCAAATGACTTCTAGTAGCTTCAATGAATTATCAAGCGCTCAATTGGGAACGTTTTTGCATATCAAAGAATATCATTAGGAAAATATATTCAAAACATTTGCAAGAATTGAACCACGTTTAGACATAATCGTCCCATTTAGTGCATTCTATATTGCATTGTAAGTATTCAAGTATTGTCTTGCCTCTATGTAGTAGGGTTAAGTATTATAGTGTTCTGTCAAGTTTAATTTATATAGAAAGTTGCTCTGTTATATGTAGATCTATGCTATGTAGGTATGAATTTAACTCTAAACCATTTATGTATGATTGTATGCTATTTATACATGAATCTGCGCTATTTATATTTCAACTTATGCTCTATCTACATATATTGTGTGCAATTTATATGGTAACGTAGGCTATTTCTATGTGAATCTTTGCTTCTTATACAGTTATCCAGGGTATTTATAAACGAATGTCTATATGCTATTTATATGACACACAGCAATTGCATACGTATCAACAGTATCATAAGTGGAGCATTGTCGTGCAGAATAATATAATACGGTAACGCTGAAGCATTGTATTTCAATAATGGGGACGCACGTACGGGCTTACAAAGGCTGTTGGCGAGGACTCAAAAAGCCAATGCTAAATGTGTGACATCGGTGGAAATCCCTTCCACAATGCATTACAGTCAGTGACTTGGGAGGTTTTTCTCTCCCTCCACCACCACACCGCACTGACTATTAACGTCCAGGGAAATTCATGACTACCATGAGTTCTGCTGCTCTCAACTTTCATTTCATTCCTTGTATGTATCCTCCGAGTAAGTGGAAAGTGAAGCCGAAACTAACGACCAGCTCGCTGTCCCGTCCTTAAATGAGCGGAGGCTGTTAAAGCAGGAACAAAAGTACTTGACACTCAATAGCATGTCACTAGACACAATAAAGTCTGTGGGTTAGCGAATGCACAAGAAAGCTTCTCGATCTGTTTGAGCTTTCTTTGAATCCGTGAAGGAATAATATGTCAGCAGGGCTGGAAGTCTAAGCAATAATGTAATGTTACGTAATCAGGAGTGAGAGGCTCCGACACTTTATTGTAAATGGATAAATACTATACGAGAATTGTACTTCGTTGATGCAGTTTTCTGCAACGTTATACTACATATAAGATTGCAGTATCAGTATCTCACTATAAGCATTATTGCTATATAAACTCTGCACTATAAAAACGAACCTTTTAACATTGCACTATAAACGGATCTGTTAGCATTGCACTATAAACACTGATCTGTTAGCATTGCACTATAAACATTGCATTGTTAGCATTGCAATTTAAACTCACAATAAACATAGCACTATAAACAGTGCACTAACTTAGCTACTTAACGACACCAAGGATTCAAGAAGTGCGTCTTCTACCTCCTCAAGAAAAGCTACGCAAGGGAATCTATTTAGTGTTGAAAAAGAAATCCCATTGAAACAACAGCAGTTGAGTGCAACTTTCATCGCCGTCGTGGTGTTCTCACTCCAGCAAATTAAACTATGCACAAGGAAAGTTTACAATGTCAATATTTTAGAGTCGGAATGACTTGTGTGGATGAGACTGACATCCCCAAGATATGACTTTCCTCAACTATACACACTATTTATAGCGTCGACATTTCTCCTAACTGAAAAGTGAAAGTAGCTGGAATGCTTGCAAAACAAGACTAGCAGTCTCTATACGGATTCGTATACATGTTCCTATATATTGAGTGAACAAGTTTTTCAACAACTTTGTTGGTTTCTAATTTCCTGCTGACAAGATGAGCCTTTTTGGTGAATTGTAAATAAAATTTCATGGGAAAACAATGTCAAGTCAATTCATGTGTCTTTTAATGTAGACTCACTCAAAAAGTTGGGAATAATGAGAGCAGAGAATCGTTTCCAATTTGTTAATGACCAAACTTTTTTCCTCCATGGATACACGATGCAGCCTCTTTATCACATAAGTAGATCTTGTATAAACTACAAGTCTTCTTTCCATGAAATATCGGTATTAAAATAAATCTATATAGAAAGTGTCATCTATACAAGTATTCACTGCAGTAGAACTGCTCAGTAGCCAAAAAACTAACACTTGTATACCTCAATGCTTGGACGATTTACATACAAAATATATGCACATCCATTTCCCCAAAAGTAAATGAGACAAGAACAAGACTCCAAGTCATTCTGTTTTGATTAAAAACTTTGCCAACGAGCCCGCAAACTTTCGTTATCAATCGTATGCACAACCCTAATTATATATACTGACCATAGATATATATTTACATATATTGTATCTTCCATTTTTAGCCTTTTCAATCAAGCTAACTTGTTCATTTTTCAACTTTCAATTCTTTTAAATAGTCTGTCAAGCTCTGTATGCATATGTGCGCACTTTATATAGGAATGATCAGTGTCATTTTACAGTGTCATTTTAATATTAAAAAAACTTTCCCCACCATTATTAAGAATAGCTCATTAAATCCGAAGAGCTTTCTGCACAGCGCAGCAATCAACGTGGTCATGTTCCATGTAAATAAATCTGGTATCCAATAAATCTAAAATTGCATCTTGCTACAAAAAGTCCAGAGTATGAGACTACTGGAATTGCATTAAGAATTTAGATTAAAAATTTTAATTAGAACTTTGCACTGAATAGATGTCCCAGAATCATTTTTAATTCAAGAACAGCCTTAGAGTAATTTCAAGAAGTCCCTCATCAAGAAACTTCATCGGGAATAATCAACCCCAAGAAAATAAATTAAAGATCTACGAAATAAGTTTTGCCATTCTTTTTAACATAAAACTTTATAGATGCTACAAAAAACACTAAATCAAAATTAAATCAAAATCGAAGTAAGTAAGACAATAACTTTTAGTATCTACATACTATTGGATACAAAATATTATTTGAAATTTTGCTTAAAATATAAAATGGAAATACAAATTGCAATTAAAAATAGAATATGCTTTCATATAGTGAGAGACCAAAATACAGTGTAATACTAAAGATACTACGAGACTAAAATGAGGAACAAGAATACTTAATAAGGAGAGCAGAGTTAATAAATACAGAAGAAAAAGTTATACAACGGCGAAGAGTATAATAGTCAAGAAGGACTTGCCCACACATCATTTGTCATACTTCATCCTTGGCTACTTATTAGTATGGACGGCACGGGAAGTCTAGGAAAACTGCGTTAACCACCGGTGATAAGTGCGAGGAGGAAGAAGAGCGAGAAGAACGCTGACAGGAGCAGCGGCGGCGAGAAGTACAAAGAATAATACTATATAGCAGCATTAAGGTATACCTATACTCACTACGTGATATTGTCATATGTATGTACAAAGGGAAAGTTCAAAAAAAGCACAGGAATGAACTAAAGAGGCTAAAATCTTATCACCGAGTTAATAGCTAATTTCCGCCGAGCAGTCAAAACCATTGGCCTACTGGAATTCAAATGGGCCTGTATAATGCGAATGCTTGTCTATTTTTATAAAGCCAAAAATCAAGAAAGCTCTTGTATAAAGCTCATTCTATTCTCTATAACAATACAAATGCCGGTCGGCTCTTCACCGTACTTAAGGCACATATGGGCTAGTTAGACTGTACATAACTCTTCCGAATTGGAGAATAATGGTGTTTAATATAGAATTATATTCACTCGAATATAGAATTAAACTCCGTTTGATATAAAACAGCTTTGTTTAATTCAGAATTATAATGGAAAACACTGGAGAAAGGAGCGTACTACAGTTTATACGTAAAAAGGGAAGATAGCCATGTATACAGAAAGAGTAAAGACGTGAAACGGAATGTGTGTGAAAAGTCCTGACATCATGAATGGACTACCAAATTAACTCGACCAACATGTACTATACATATACACTGGAGTAAATCAGAGTTGCGTGAGCGGCAGTTGTGTGATGAACGACCATTGAGACTAAAGATATACCCTGATGCGGCCATTCCTTCACAAGACTTTCTTTCTCTCAACCACAATGACACTCCGAGTCTTTGTATTTGACCCCAAACCACTTGCCAGCTTTTTGTGTCCATTATTTCATTTCTTATCGTCACCTCAAAAGTCTATAACACAGGCTATGTATACTCAAACCATCCCTAAAACTTTCAAACCCGCCAGTCCTTGATGAAGGTGTCGAAAGACTTGACAAAACTTTTGAATTTCCTCTTTTCATCACACACACACACAAAACCCTCCTTAACTTTATTACAAGACTGTACAGTTGACATTACGGAGCATTTCCGGTAGTCAAGGATTTTCTACTCTTGCGGTCCTATTTTCTGGTTTATATAGTACATGCATGTTCTTTTTTGTGCCTGTATTTTCTTCTATTGCGCATTTTACACTTGTGTATGCTATTACTCCTTGCTCTATTGTAAAGCATCTTCCTTTTCCCCAGGAAAATTTCTAGTTTAATTTCAGCGATCGATTTGCATTAGCCACATGGGAAGATCACATAGTACAAGTTATATATTGTAAAAGCTGTATCTTAGTATGTACTACATACTAAGGATATCTTCCATATAACATCAACATGTGTAGAAAGGTTATAAGGTAGTAAGATATGATAACAGCATCCATACATAAGGTGTCTTTAATTTAAAAATTGCATATGACATGCATAGATTCGTGAAAATACTACAAGACAAGCCACACAATACAAAAAAGGTTCACAGGATACAGGATCTATAGGGGGAAATGACTGGGACGTCTTGTGTGAGAAGACGGCAGGAGATAAATTTTAAAGTTAAATACGCACCAATTGTGGTAGGGAGAGGTGGGAATGGCAAAGAGTTATAACTTCACTCCCTGCCGTCCGTCCCAAAGCGCGTATTTATACAAGGGGAAAGACTTGAAGGAGACTCGAAGAATCTCATCGGTTAATCTTCAGAGCCATTAAAGGTAGGCAGATGTATGGAGCAGACGCCAACCTACAATCCCACAGACATCATTTGGCAATCGCCATTCAGAATTTATGGTTCCACTTATTGAAGAAGCACGCGGATGCTTCTACGATGAGACAATCAACGTCAAGCTGCTTGACGACACTCAATTTTTTCACAAGTAACTATACTTGCGAAGGCATCAAATTTTAATAATTGTACTGTGGGTATCCGATCTTTTCCCTGGAGTCAATCTTTAACCTCGTATGTATATATTTTGTATCGAGGCAGCAAGTCTCACAATAAAAATGTTTAGCACCATTCAAAATTATATGGCCGAATTTAAATTCCCGCCATCAAATACTACGGTGATGGATATGACAATTTACAACAGTACGCTTTAAAAATGTATCTCGCATTGACGCAAGAGCTTTATTTTAACCCACCCAGGGACAAAATCCATGCATCTGTATTTCATGCAAATATGTATGTCTAAAGGGTAAACCTCAGAAATACATTGTAAACAACAACGGATACTGAATGTGATTTCAAATGGCAGCGTCACCATTGCTCGTTCCCAAAGAATAAATCGCAAGAAAATTGCAAAGATAATAGGATGCCAAGCTTTCATGATCCGAATTCCCCGTGGATTTTTTCAACACTTTTTAAAGGTTTGGGTAGATTTGTTGGCAAGTAAGGATTTCTTTTCAAAGATTTCGGTTGTGTTGATATTTGTTGATTGCTTTCTGAGGCTTTTCTTACTGATACTCAAAGATTGCTTGTTGGGATTTCTTAGATTCCTGGAAACACACGAATTCCTTATCGGCCGATGGATTTTAGATTTACCGAATATATTTGAATTGCTTCTGGCGTTTTTGTGGTTTTCGAATCCTTAACTTTTAGACATATATGATATATTTTATAATTTTATATATAAAATTTTCAAGATTTATAAGTTTGTTAGAAAACAATTATTGAATCTCAATGTTTTTATGTTCTGAAAAACTAGTGGAAGTGCAATATAATAATGTCTTTGGGAGCGGAAGGAAGACGTGACTAAAAGTGGAGCAACGTCAATGCTTACCTAGAAATCTACACGAAACATAAACAATCCTTGAAACGTTCGAATGTTTGTTTACAGTTTAGGGGATATTATTATTGTTATTGCTCTTCTCTGCTTCTCCATCCATATTTTAATCTATTTTCTGGCGTTGTTGCAGAATATTCTAGATATTGTACATACTTCCATATATGGATAAAATCTAATCGAAGGGGACGGCGGCTACTCGGTATTCCGTAACGGTGGTTTTCGAGTCGATAAAGGCTTTATTACTTCCGTGCATTGATTTACCATTACATTTGCTCTTGATATATCATCCCCCGCTATTTCTCTCTCTCTCTAAGAATTCGATATGTGTAGGTTCAAGAGCTTTAATAAAATTGACTGTATCTATAGCACAAACCGTGCACAGCAAGAAACCCTTCAAAGTATTTTAAATTAAGTTTAGACTCAGTCTCTATTATGGGTTTTTTACTACCTCGCAGTTATCTTTGTTGAATTATTTAATATTAACATTCTATTGTACTAAGGCTTTGAAGTTAAAAACAAATAGCATTAGATTTATTAGTTTGGAATTCAATAGCGACAGGGATAATTGACTCCCGGATGTTCGAAATAATGCATTTAAAGATTCCATGTATGTTTTTACTATGGTAAGGGGGGGGTCGAACGTTTGGTATTCAATAATGCTTCAAGCGTATGTGTCACCGCAGAAATAGTTGATTTCCTGGGTTTTTTATCTTTTTGCTGTCTTTTATTCATTTTATAGAACGTAGAAAATATAAACTTATATTATAAACTTGTATAAATAAATATTTATTACATCTATATGTAATTTTATTTCTCATCAGTGTATGAATAATGATTTCATTATATTTCTGACAACAATAACTAGAATAACAATGACACTTAGTAGCTGATGCTGTAGATCATTTATCTTTAGATCAAATGATAAGATCAAATGAAAAATGACAAGAAGAAAGCTGGCAGTAAAGGTACATGTTACGAAAATCAGAATAGTCATATAATGTGACCGAAAACTTGAAACAAATGAAAGAAATTTCAACTGTTGTGGAATAGATTGAAAACACTTGCCTCAAGATGACATTCCCACAACCAGTTGTCTTATATCAGTATTTTTAGTTACCTCTAGCTGCTATCCGTAACACTTCTGGAAGGATCAATTTAGTTAATGAAAAATGTCATCTGGATTCCTTGACAGTTGTGTTTTATAATATGACAAGATAGCAGCAATATAAAAAAAATAGAAGCCCGTGAAGGATTTCAATCGTCCTGGCTAGTGCTCCTTCTGTCGCACACCCCAGCGTTGCTGTGAATGCATATGTTGTATGTTTGTAAAAAATGGTTCACGTATGTATATATTTTCTGGAACTTATGGCTAAAATACAGATTACGAATATATGAAGTGTATACAGTAACGGGGGGAAGTATAGGTTTTTAAATATATAGATATATACATGCACAAACCTCCAAAAGTTTATATTATATCTACATCGTGCTTGCAAAATGAAAACGTCCTACCCTATAAGTTGAAGGGAAACCCTCTGTTATTTTTGGATTTTATCCAGAACCTCACTTGAACGAGGTGGAATAATATCCAGGGTTTTTGGAATGATAAGATTTTTTACTAAAAGAACAAACACTTTTTAGTATTTAATGCTCTGTGAGCTTACTATTGGAGCGAAATTAAATGACGGAGCGGCGCTTTGTAATTTTTTCTATTGGAAGGGCAAAAGGTAAATATACAAGCTATTAAAAATAAAAAAAGCAATTGAAAGATGAAGTGTTGTATGCTCGTTAATGATACTATTCAGCATATAAATAAAATTACACGAATAAAATTTTATGTGAATGCTTCCACAGTTTAATGGCATTACACACACGCTATCATGTATCATGTACTTATAACCTCCATACGTACAACTAACACCAACAGGACCTACAAGCTAAACTAAAGGCAACCGAATAAATTAGTTTGCAGGGCTTCCTTGTATTACCTTGAGGAAGAGAAAAGGTATTTTTATTCAGTTTATTCCCTTTGAACTTGAGCCGCGCTTTGTGGATGAAGACAGATAAATAAGTAGGTGTATACATTTGAAATGTATCCTACTCTGTCTTATAACGCATTGTAGTCAAATGCATTCTTGCATACTACACCTATGTATACGCATACATGTACATATATCTATATATAGTTGTGATAAACACGGAAAGACAGAAACAACAAAAGACAAACATCAGGACAGTAGTATCTCAAAGTACGAATTCACCCTTTGCAAACTTACCATACGCCGACAGGATTCTATATGATTCCTGAAAGGACCAAAGTTTTCCTTGGAAAGCTGTTTATTACAACAAACTGATGCAATTGCAATCCAAACCTTGTTTCCATACACCAGGAATTATGAGCACAAGTTTGCTTCGAACAGATAAAAGGTTTGTTGTAATCATGAAAGGGAGACAAGCAGGAGGCAATAATAGTATGAGAGAGTTTATCTCAACAAAGCAATTCTCATTAAGAGAAGCAGTCATATATGCATATAGTGTATTTATCTGGAAACTCAAGTGGGTTCAAAAGTCAGTTATAACAGCGCCGTCGTTTGAATTCAAAGCGGCAATAATAATTCATACAAAACATGAAACTACACCGTATTTATAAGATAACTAATAACATTGCGTATAACAACGTGTAGCTATTAACGTAATACGGACTCCATTACGTTATAAGCTAAAAGACCAGTTATTAAATGTTTATAAGCATTTTGACATATAACGAAGCTCCTGTAAGTGGTTTTTGTATTTATGCATTTAAGGCAATTCCGTATTTATAATGTCACGACAATGGCCGACGTGTATTGAAACCCGATATGGTAAACTAAATACTTGATGGAACTACTAGTTCTACCACTCCTAACTACCTATATACTTAGTTGTGTGTGTATGCAAAAGCTTGAGACAAAGAGAAGGAAGTTAACTGGGAGAAATAGAGCTCTGGGGAGGGCTCGACATTTATTCTTGGGGAAATGAGCATTATTTCCTTTGAAGATGATGGAGGAATCAGAGAGCTGAATAATTGATTAAGACGCTGGATAATTGCAACCATTAGATATTATTTCCTCCTTATGGAGAAGATTCTCCTTCAGAATGTCACGCCGTTACTGCTGTACTGGTATGCGTGCTTCCTAAATTCTCAAAATTTTAAATATAGAGGATAATGATAATCATAATGGAACGGAACGCGCCCGGGACCCACGACAGATTTTACACGACTCACTTTTCCTTTTACTCCTGCTGTTGGGAATTGAGTAAGACGGATATCGGATATTTCTCATTTCCTACGAATGGAATCTGACGACTGACATCGACGAGTGGTTGGCAAGCCCAAAGACATTATAAGGAAATTTATGTAGCACTATGGGGCAAGCATTTCTACAAAAGGAAATTGAGGAGCGAGAAGGCTCAAAGTGATTTTCACAAGGACAGGAGCCGAGGCAATGGAAATGTGTGATTTAAACTTGAACGCCCAATCCATTTATTTCTCTCATGCAAAACCACCTCAAGATTCAAGAAGGTTTTGCCCTCTCAGCCTTCTTCCTCTCTCTCTCTCTCTCTCATTCTCACCCTATGTATTTTCTCTATATGTATCTCTCTCTCTTTTTAACACTCAGTCTTTCTCTCTTCTGCTCTCACCCAATCTTTCTCTCCTCATGTGTGTAAAAAAAGCTGTCTCAACTCACTTTGACGACAAAGAATCAAGCACTTACAAAGCTTAAAGTATATAAGTGTAAGTGTATAGAATGTTTATACCGAAGTCTTTTTTCTCCCTCCGTAAGACTGCGGCAGGTCACCATTAATAGACCTGAAAGCCAAATTTTTCTGACGGTGAAAACACTATTTAATGGATTTTACCATTTGAATTGATTTCACATACAGGGAATCAAATTGCCCAGCGTTTTCAACTCCTTATTCCTTTCTTAGAAGAGATTTACTATATTAACGTAGTGTTCCCTACAGAAAAGACATATGCTATAACGTTTAGAAAACAAACTACTTCCATATACTTTTCCATGCGTATTAATACCACAAATTTTGCTACTACAAGTGCTAACAAATCCCAGCAAAGTTGTCAATTTTTCATCACTTCTTCCTAGCCAGGCTCGCGAGCAAAGTGATGACAAACTTTGGAAACCACGAGAGTCCCTTCAGACCGAAATTAGATTATACTAAACCAAATGAGATCAGCAAAGGTTTTCCCTGTGAGTGTACATAGTACGTATTGCCTTTGGGTTAGAAAGCATCAGGATTTTGAGTATGCACTATAGTAGATGCTTGGTTCACAGAAAAGACGTGTTTGAATACTTGGGTGATATACTGCAGAAATAATGGTAGCTATAGAAATAATAAAAACTTGCACATTTATGTGAATTCAAGCGGATTTTGTTTGTCCTTAAAAGTCATTTTTTGGCCGGCACAGCACATACTGGCATACAGATTACATGCAGTCTGTAAGAATGATACTTGTGAAACTAAGCATATCCCCTTCAGTATCATGAGGTTGTATATTATCTTTCAGGGTTGAGAAAATAGGAAAGGAGTTTTGGGTTAAGAATGCTGAAGCATTTTCCACTTCCTATGTTTTATGACCAACTACAGGTTGTCAATTTTTTCTGCCAGATACGCCCGCGCTTTATATGAGACAGTTTGTATGTGTAGGGATTGTGTGTAGTATGCTATGATGATAGATATACATTACTTGCATCATAGTTGGTACATAGAGTTTAATAGTTTGATCGTTGTGCTATTTCCTTATAAAACATTACAGGCACCATCATTTGCGATGGAAAACGGCGTGATAGTCTAGGAAGGAAGACATATGGCTTCCGCCAATACTCTCCATATAACCAAAACGTGGCTGGATTTTTTGAAAGAATGAGTAAAGGAGTAAGAAGGAAAGTGTATGTGGAAACATCTCGATATATTAATGATGTAGTGCGGATATTTTCTCCTGGTCTTAACGTTTCCTTTGGCCCTTTCTTCTCTCGCCCCTATTCAACTCCAGAGCATCATATTGGCTAAAATTGAACGGGGTAAAGGGTCACAATTCAACTTGATAAGTTCATGGGACAGATGTTTCCGAACAGGAGATAAGCCATGACTGTGTTTAGAGGAACCGTTGATATAAAGCGAAGGAACATGAGAGAGAGAGAGAGCACAGAGAATGAGTGAAAGTAAAACTAATAGAGAGCAAGAGAATGTGTTCGAAAGGAGAGAGAAGGAACCCAACCCTTCATGTTCACAATTCAGTAAAACCTGGAAAACTTGGTTGAAAGTCAACATTTTCGTTATTAAATAATGGTCAATAGGAGGGACGTGACCAAGCATCTTCATCCTTTGATGGTCTTTCACAGAATTCTTGATTAGATAGCTTCTTCTTCAACTTCTCAGTTTATTTTCTCCATTTGTGAGTTCCATTCCATTCACACGCTTAACCTTAGATTGTATGTATACTAACTCCCGCAATCTTTCCAGAGCTCTCTCTCTCTCTTTCTCTCTCTCGCATTCGAAACCTTATTTCCTTTTGTGAATCCGCTACTATTACTTATATGTATACACACTTCATCACCATCTCCGACGAAATGCCCACTCCAAATCATTAAAAGAAACTTTATTTGAGTCTCTTCAAAAGTACTAGATAGTCGTTGTCGTCTTCATTTGATCGCATCGTTTACTAGCTCCAAAGTCAACATAAGAGTAATCACTTTGGAGTTCTGGATTACCCCTCAAGAGTTACCTTTGTGTACCAACATACTTCCTGGAAGTGTCATATTCTTGATGATTTTTTGTATTTGTTGATGAAACTACTATAATAAACTCTGGAAGGATGTAACCGAATCGCAGATCAAGTGTCAAGTTATTGTTGATTTTTAACGAAAACGTATTTACATGCATATGTAATATGTACTTAAATGAGGATACCTTTTTAAATTCTAGAAAAATGTAAAACGTTCAAGTTGCTATGCAACAATGTGACTCTCATCTGAGTCATATAAGACACAAATCGAGCATCAATAAAAC
The DNA here is from genome assembly GCA_034696945.1 of Lipothrix lubbocki. NCBI lineage: Eukaryota > Metazoa > Arthropoda > Collembola > Symphypleona > Sminthuridae > Lipothrix > Lipothrix lubbocki. The sequence goes on along the minus strand of JAQGAK010000017.1, from coordinate 210,098 downwards.
TCCTATAGAATATAGCTTATAATGATTTGCTGATTGCATTCACCATTACAAGCTTGAGGTTCATAATTCCAATTATAGTAACGTGGCCTACATAGTATATAACGTTGCTATAGTAAATGCATATTATATTGAAAGTATGAGTAAAGTATATAAGCAGTTGTTAATTGCCCCGGATTTCATCCACCGAAAATAAAGTTAATTTATACAAACCAAACTTCCAATATTAACTTCCGTCGAGAGTGAATTTCTTCAAGCGAGCCTTTATTATTCTCGTTAATTCGAGCACCCTAGAAAATTAGTTTTCAGCATCAAAAAGGAAATTCTCACAACCACATTATTTGAACATGGATTCAAAATAAATATCTCACTCCAATTTCGGGTGGAACTAGTATATGAAGAAGGTAAAGGAATCCCCAAGGTTTGAATGATAAATTTCAAGTAAATAATATATATGTACAAACATTGTATAATTAGTAATTAAAGAATTTGATTGAAGGATCAAAACATGTTTTTGAGGATATTATGTGAATATTTAGATTGTCAATAGTCAATTTATTTGCTCCACCCTTGTGGCAAAACCTAAATTAACAAACTTTACATACATTGGGGAATTTACTTCCATTACTCGTTTCCGGTTGGCATACATCAACAATTAAGTTTTACTTGCAAATATATTATCATTTTACACAGAAAACATCAATATTGTTTTAATGTCCTGAAGGTGTTGCAGTAATCCAAGGAGTGAGGAGCCAATTTAAGAAACAATGGCAGCTTCCATATATAAACAAGCAACTACAAAATTTTCAACACGTAATGCATTGTACTTACTAACAAATACAGGAGAAACTAGATAAACAAAATAATTACTTAGAATTTATTTGTGTTGAAATAATGAGAGCGAAAGCCCGGGAGTAGAAAATGAATTTCAGGATTATTGCAGAGCACAAATTAATGGTAAATGGGATATCAAAGTACTTGACTTTTATAACTTGTGTGCAGAGATTCGCATCCAGCTTCGGGATAGATTTGTGGTCAGGCAGAATGTATGTATGATTCAGAGATGTGTAACGGAGGACTATAGTAAATTAGCTGATAAATACAGGCGGGTGACATTAATTGAATTGTTTTTAGTGCGTCATAAGTTTGGGAAAATGACACAATTGTTTGAACAGGGACAAGCCTAAAAGGTATTATAATACAGTATGTTACATACAAAAATAATTAGTCAAGTTCGTGGGAGATAGGTACTTTAGCTTTATAGCTCCGGTCAGGAGTGAATTATGTAAGACTGATACCATTTCCAATTGACAGATCATTACGACGGTCTATATAACATGTATACTAAAACCAACTCCTAAAGTATACTCACTGTATGAAGTAGCAGCGTACAGAACTCTTCGGCGAGTAATATTGAATCCAGGTTTAAATCTCCAGGCAATTCCTCAGTGTCTGCTATGTACGTGTTGAAGTTCTTTCCTAATACTTCGGTTCTCTGTATAATGGCTGTAATATACGGACAAGGTTAAAGGACTCTCACTTACCCATCTGAACTTGCACTACCCTTGCTCACTTGGGTTCTCCAACTATGGCCATTTTACTTTAGTTTCACCATTTCAAAAGATAACGCTATACATACACAATCTTCAGTTTAACGTAGATATATACCTACATAAATAAGAGGTGTACGTAAATACTACATACATACACAATTCTCAATTTAACGCATATTACAATTCACATTACGTAGCATCGCAGCTGCTTTCCTTGTCTTATCACACCCTTTTATGAACCTATCCACAGACTCATGTACTTAAAGGAGCGTGCAAGGTTCTGATACGTAGTAATATTTTAACGAAATCAGTATTATAAAAAGAAAGTTGAAAATTGGAAGAAAACAGACAGCAGTAGGAGTTATATACGAGTCTTCTTACAAACGAAAAGAGCTGAACATAAAAACATGTGTACTAGTAGAAGTATATAAATACAGTGTTTGTAGATGAATTTACTTTGACACAATGTTTCTCTATACCGCTGCATTAGGTTGATATTTATGTATACTTATGTCAAGTTTCAGCTTAGTGTTGCTACAACCTTTGCGCTCTTGGGTGATAATATATTATGATATAGCATACCATTTAAGTTACGTTTAGGTCGGGCAAATCCAAAGAATTCTTTCGTCATGGATTTATCCATAACACCAAGACAATAATGTTTATAGTATTTAAGTAATAGGTAGAGATAGGAAGAGATGTCCGAAGTAACTGAGCTAGCACTATGCTTGTAGTAGCAACCAAGATGTGACTCGTATTTGCCTATTGTCAGTATCATTTACTATGCTATACATATATATGAGTATTTCGAAATTACTGGCAGTATTTGTTCTGCCAAAGCAAACTGAACAAGGACACATGTATATATATTTGATAGAACTGGAGATCACACGGACGGCTATAAATATAAATACGGAAACTACTATAAATAAAAATATACGACAGCAGCTAAAAATGATACAAAAGCAGCTAACACAAGCACAGAAGATGTTATAAACGCAGAAACCGTTTATCAGAAGCTAATATAGATTGCATTCCAAAGGGTAAGAGGAACAAACGGTGGTCGTCAAAGGTTATTTGATGAAATGAGGCTGTATGTATTTTGCTGCTATTATGTTCTGTATCCTGCTGAAATCTCCTTGCTTCGTGAAATGACTTGTATACTTTAACAGTAAGAAGAGAACAGGAGCAATCAAGTAACTTGATTCCAGGAAGACCTGCGAGTGACAGAACAAAGATAGCAATTGAAATTTCAGCGTCATTTACATCTACAACTTCCTCTCAACGCTCGCTTATTTACTTCACCGTGGCCATCTCGCTTGTAAGAAATGAGATGATGGTTTGGAAACTTCCAGATAACACGATCAAGTTCATAAGAGAAAATAGAATCTTGACAATAATACTATATCAGTTCAAATAAGGAATCATTCAACGAAATATAATACAGCTTTTGGATGTATTCTATTTTGGATGCGATTAGTATACATATATAGTGCAAGTCCGATATGTTATAAGCTCAGGATGTATATGTTGTTTCTAATGTAGAAACCTAAACTTACATTTTGTACTTGTCCACCGTCAGGGAACTTGGTAGGATCATTGTCAGAGGTCAGCAGAACTTGTGACGTAAGTAATAGAAATGGACATCACTGGATGACAAGCTGTGGTCAGGCGAAGCAGGAGGACAATTAGATTCAATTTATGGAACATCAGCCCGTAAATCTCTTGACGAGTTGCAAGACTTGCAAAACTTCTCGCGCGTTCTCTCTTCCTATTTTCGTTGAAGGCCAGCGGATGAAGACATGAGATACAGAGGAGTGCATACAAGTTTATCATTAGAATGGTACTTTAAACACACGTTAACATCTTATAGATACTTTCATATATTGCGGAAAATTACTCTCGCACTTGATACATGCTTTAACAGATAGGATCTAATGTATAAAATGTAGGTATCTGTATATTATGGAGCAGGATTTTTAAAAATATAGTAAAACTGTCAGCAAGTACTATTTACGATAACACTTTATGTCGTTGCACATTTTGACGTTCCTATCTGTCGTTGTAACTCCTCGCTTCCATAAGTATGGACTGTGGACGTAACAAAAAGCACTTGCATTAGTATGCTCTGTCGAGAGTCGCATACTTGCTATGCCAATACTTTAACCACATAGGGCGGACAAAAAAGTATATGTACTGTCACTGTCTCCTCTGCAATCATCATGTTCTTCCACTCCAGTTAATCCAAGTGACAGGACGGCTCCGTCGCAAATCCTTTAACTTTCTCCAAGGAACTGCAATTCACGCCACTGCATATCTGTTTCACAGGAATATGTTTCTATATCCATACGTACAACCTTCCATACGGAGTGTGTGAGATGCAGTGACGAGTGGGTATGAACATACAAGACATATTTAAACTCATACACGCACTTTTGAGCTCATTTTCCAATTGTATAAGGGATCTTAAGTGAAAGAAAGTGATATGACAAGTATATAGAATTCATATGCTATTACAGCACAAAACAAGAGTACAGTACATTTAAACTCAACAGAGCAGGAAGAATTAATGTAAAATAAAGAACTACTCCCGAATGTTACAACGGACATACATAATTTATAATCACTACAAGGTATATGCATATGCAAAAGGCTAAACCCATCGAAAATTCGATATAATACAAATCTTGCCGCACAATTTAAGCAATTTCATAATAGAGGAGGATACTATAAGGATGTAGAAAGACGGTCGATTGAACAGATAATTTCCTTCTAGTTGAGTAATCAAGTAAAGTTAGTGGGGGGAAATTAACGGGGAAGCAAAGGGCTAATTGTTACCGTAAATTTAATTCCGTCAACGTCCCAATTAAAGCTTTTATTTTATGGCTTAATTCTAAAAGCGCCTCATCCCCGGCTTTTCTATAAATTATTCTTATACATGAAAACCAATTGATAGAACAAGGGACGAAGGAAGCCGGATCCGGGAAATCCCACCAGCAAATTATACAGAGGTCATAAAGTTAGCCCCAAATCCCCAAGTACAAATATAGCCAGGGAAAAGGATGCTGTAAACGTCTCTGCTCCAGCTTAAGTTCTTTACTGCGAAAGGCTGAAAAGTCCGACAACACGGAAGGAATACAGTCGTGAATATAAATATGCATATATACATTTTGAGACCTTAAATTGGTAATCAAGGGAAAACGCAGGGCTTATTTCTTCCAAGAACTACATAACCACTTTACATGGCACGATAGTCTCCCCATGATATCCATCACATAAAGATTTACTTCGAATAAATATCACACACACGTGAACATAAACTTTGGTGATATTGGTTTCAATGGTTTACGTATATGTATGGCGTGAACAGAAAAACATTATATTTTGCATCTTTTATAGGCGAAACCAGACTTTAGAGAGCATGCAGATTTTCTTAATTAGTAGCTTTAGTGGAACTAAACCCAGCACGCTGGCATAGTTACATAGGTACATACATCATATAGTGGAAATAATTGGACTTCAACTTGGAAATGGGTCACAGAATATTCACACACATGCAGTAGTTAAATGACAGAAAGAGTAAATGTATAATTAAACAACTTGCCATCATTATCTCAAGAGAAAGAAGTTCTTTTGAGTGTGAAGATTGCTGGAACTTTGGTATATGCATAAGAGTTTTGGGAAAAGCCAGACGGAAGGCAGGTTTGCCGCATGGGAAAAGGACGTGGACGCTCTTGCAAGAATTAATTAACAACAATAAGGTAAAAAAAATCACTTAAATTCCCTTCCGATCACTGATTTTGCTATATAATTGTTGTTAAGGGAGTTCTCTATGTATGTTATTCACGGTAAGTGTCGCATGAATGCCAGCAGATTGGGGGCTGTAGTCAAGGAATTGCTGCCACTAACGAAATCAAGCGAAAGACGGTGGAGAAGAAGAATCCAATCGTCGTACAACTCAAAACTTTCCTCACAGGAATCCTCTGCTTTATTATAGTTTTGGAACCCGGACAGAGAAAAACATTTGCCAAATACCCAATCCCACCAAATGAAAACTCACTTAATAGTTTTAATGATTCGAGAGAAATTCTCGTCATGCTTAAAAGTTGCTTCTGTTCCCTCAGACATGACTTCGTAACGTATAAGGATATTTCAGTATGATTTTCCACTGATCGAGGCGGGTATATAGAGGATTCTTATGCGGTCACTATCTGTCTCAGTTGGTCAGAACCCAATTAACCGCAAGAGAAAAACTTGTCTCCTGTCGTACAATCCAGCTCTAATCGAAAGTAATGACAAGATTAGAGCATCCTCAGCAGCCGTATCCACGGAATGAAAAAATCAGTTTTTATCCTCAAATGAATATATAGCATTTCCTATTTTTCACTTGCCCAATGTTCATAATTCTAGAACATACAGCTACTAGCTACATATAGTGTAATTACAAGGTACATTGAAACTTATATACCTACTTATCGTGTTGGTATTATTTTTGGAATGGTTCACCAAAGTTGGGAGAATCACATTCCTCCGAGTCATTCAGTCGTATAATGTGTAAAAATGACCAAAAATTACTTTTTGCTAATAGTCTCGTGGCAGTCTCCGTTTACCATAAGGCAGAGATGTAAATAGTTTACTAATAAATAATGTTAAAATCATTTAAAAAAAATATAATATCTATGGGAAATAAATATTAAATCGAGACATGTCAGCAAAGCTTGCATTGCATAAACAATATTGAATTAAGAAGTATTAAGTAAGAAACCGACTCATCCTTGAGTTTGATAAAACTTTTCCAAAAGATGACGAGAATGTTTAAATTTGAGAAAAGAAATATCATGAAGGGGGTTGATTACAAAGAACAATTTCAACATTTGAGCTACAACTTTGAATTCAGAACAGTGTGCAGTAGCTTCCATTAAAGAAGTACAATTAGCAGGAAATTAATTTGGAACTTAAAAATTATGGCCCCATTAAATTCCCAACTGTTCAATGTTTTGCTGAGAAATATATTTGGAGCAACACCCTACACACCTATACATATGCAATTGTACATATATATATGAGATTGAGATAGTGAGAGAAATAATAACCTTAATTGATTCCGCTCCTAGATTGGAAATGACTCTTTCGTCAGAGACAATTCGAGGAATGCTACAAGGATAAGTTTTCTGTAATAATCTCTAGGAAAATGCATTTAAAAGTGAAAAGTTCCCACATAACTCCCTTTCATGAGTCTCGCGCATTAACTTTCACATACTTTCCCTGCAGCTGTTACTGCAAATGAAAAGCAGACGCCCTATAATAAAACTCATAGAAACAAGCAATACTTTTGGGCTCTTCACACTTTCTCCAGCCGCACGTACATAACTATAACTAACGCATCTTCTTCCGGCTCATTTACCCATTCGGTTGGTGTGAAGCAACTGTTTTTAGCTACGGGACTTAGCGTCGTATATTTGTACCTAGAACCAGCTTCAGGAAAAAAACAAGGAGAGTCATTTACAATTTTTTCGGGAGGAAAGCAAAAGGGTAAACTTTGGATGGTTGATACTATTACTTACAGCAAATTCTGAGGTTGTATATCTATACAAAAGGCTAATACTACTATACAAGTAAGTATAGAACGCACACGGTAAATTAGAAGATCTGTAGGGGTGTTAGATCCTGTACGGTAAAAAGGTTGTTTTGAAAGCTATGGGATCCTGGAACTGTCGGGTATAGAACGGGCTATGTGTGATAATAAAGATTAGTTTATGAATGTTCTGTCCTCACTGGGTGATATGTGCCCTCTTGTAGGAAGGGACGACGTCCGTGTTGAAAAACTTTTCCTCTCGTGGGTAGCATTTTATACACAGCACATTTCCGCAGAAAAGTTTTAGCGGAATTCGCACCTTAGTGATCATCCTGATTATGATGACGCTCCTACAGAAACCCACATAGGTATGTACATACAGAAAAGAGAGCAAGGAGAAAGTCTAGCTAAAAATTAACACCCCATCCTCTTGCTGTAGAAAACTTTTTAAGTGTTGAACAAACAAATCCAAAGAAAACACGTGTGGAACAGCAAACAAGGAAAAAATAGGTATACGAAGCAGTACTCGTCCAAGTGTGAAATATAGTGGAAACAAAGGCTGGGTGAAGAATGAGCGGGTCAGATGAAGAGTGAAGGAAGTTTGAGGAGGAGTAAAAGTAAAGAAGGAAAATGTGAAACCAGAATTGTTTGAAAAGGTTTAAGATTGATACATATCGGTACATGATCTGCAGCAGAGCAAGTACGTATTTTTCCATCCCTTTTCCCATTCTCTGGTGTGCTTGTACTACATAAAATGACGCCTTTGAGTTGAAAACCTCGTAACTTGAACTATTGATCGATTCATCTACTGGAACGGAAATCGGACAGTCAGGAGGAGTAACTAATTCGGTTCGATCCACTGAGAAACAAATGGAGCTAAGAAAACTTCAGAGGCGGAAGTACATACAAAGGGGTTGTATACAGCTTTCGATTAGTTTACTGTACTTCTAATTCCGTAGATCCAAGTTTGCTCTCTTTAGGTCTTACTGCTTTCTCCGTTTGCCTTTAATACCCTGCACCAATAAGTATATGTAGTCAGACTATTGTTGGGCTCAAGTATAAACTAGGTTGTAAAACCAAATACAAAGCCAAATCTAACCAAAACCCCGGAATACATGAAGATATGTGGTTGAGTCAACTGGAAGTTTAGCCGCCTTTCAAGAGAGAATTCGGAGAGTTTTTGGAGTTGGAGCCAAGAAACCTTTGGTTCAAGAACAAGTATGATTAAGAAAAGCTACAGCGAGTACGGCCATGCAAATATTACCAGAAGTCATCCTAAGTGTATGTTTTATACCCATTCAAGTTAACTATTAAAGAGCTATATTTAAGTGTAACAGCCTTATGTGTCTCCCTGTATGTCATTTCCATAGTCAAGCAGGATGGACTGAGGGAGTTCAACCTGGATTTAGCACAAGTTGCTCTTCCTAAAGGCTCTGACGACTACTCATTTATATTTATAACGTTTCTATGACTGAAATGATACCGACGAGTTGAATTGATTTTCTTCAGGAGTAGAATTTAAAGGAAATTAGAAACATTCTTGTTCCTCTGCTTGGTTTAGCCCAGACGAGAGTTTACACAGAGACTGATGAGACTCGCTCGTACAGAAACTTTATCTTTGCCTTCAACTTCTTGCACATCAATCTCAGCAGCAGCCACGTTTCTTATGCCAACGACAAGGCAACAAAAGAGCTTCCCATGTAAATAAATCCAATCGTTGAGGGCAGGTAGGTATCATTTCAATCCAAACTTGAACCTTTAAAATGCAAATATTCTTATTATGCTTCCTATAGTGTTTCCCCAATGCACACTTTACCCCAGCATATCAGCTATACAAGAATTAATTACGTAGGTTGAGTGGAAATGTGCCTCTGTTTAGCGAAGCCGCACTATATTTAAACAAGGATTACAACTTAACATTAGTGTCATATACACGTTCTGATGAGGATCATCAGACGGACGTCACTACTCCCACCACCCAGTAAAATCTAGTGGGTTGTTTTCGATATACGGATTATACACAAAACCTTGTTAATTATAATCCTTAAATTCGATTATACTTTAATTTGTCATTTCAATCTGTTCTGAAATTTACCCTATAACACAATTTAAACCTGTAATCAGAATCTGTACATTCAAAGGTTCAATACATAATATTTAACTTACACAGTAACGCTCTTACATGGAAATCATCTTTAAGAAGAAAACTTTCGCGGCAATGTAGTAGGCAAGCTTAAATTTGTTGAAAAAAATGAGATAGCCTGCAATCATATATATCAACAAATAATAAAATCATGTTAACTTTTTTTTCTGCAGGCGTTACGTGAAGCCATAAAGTTACGCAAGTGCAAACTGCAATGAGATGAAAGTAAAAACGAAATGATGTTGGAGTGAAAAGTTTGGAAATTGTTTAAAAGGAAAATATGATCATAGCAATATAACTTTCTGTGGGGTACCCTTTGGCAGGTTAGCGAAAGTGTTTCCACTATATGGGATCATCGTTTATAAAAAGCAACAATATCTAGTAATTCTTTATACTCGAAAGAGACATAATACATACAGGGCTTGCTTGTTAGCCATTTTTATAGTTCGTTCCTTGGATTTTCTTGTTGTGACCATTGCCGTCGTTTTGAAAGGATTGCTGATTTCATTGTGCCGGAATACGTACACTACTATCGTTTCACTGTAATAGCGAAAGCAAAGGCCACGAAACTCCGAGGGAAGTCCACAAATATAATTTTCCACGTATGAATTGAAATCTTTGAGACTAGAGCAAACTTTTTCCCTTTTCAATCAACAGATTTTGATCTCGTTGCTGTAATCTTCAGTACGTCCGTATCAGCAAAATTGATGTTAACTTTGAAAAAAGTTGGTACTCAGATTCGAGAAATTCATCGCAGGAAACATAATTTTCTCTAACCGCTGTTATATACCAATGTCTATACATGCATATGTATCAATATTGCTCCGAGCAAAGGACGCACTACTTTATCCGCTCAGATAAATTGCTGGTCAACGAATTTTGCGGTACAGTAGGAGTATTTGAAAGAGAATAAAAATGGTCGAGAAATGCTTTCTGCGGCATCCGCGCTTTTGTGACACTATACATAGATAGCTAAATGCTTCTACAAATACAAAAAACTCTACTATCTATAAGGCTATTCCTTGTTCGTACATAGCATTTGAACGGAACCACAGCCAGAATGTTATTAATTCGTTAGCACCGTAAGATTACAATGACATCCAAATATATATACACATTCCGCAATACATTTAAATAATTTTCAGGGTATGTCTTGTTAAGTTGATGAGACAAAAGTCCACCAGTCAAGCGTAATTGCGTCTTTTGCTGTTAATTTTCGCATTAAAAATTATGCGAATTAGATTCCATTTGCTGACTGCTTCTCATTTGGTGGTAGAAGTAATTATGTATTTCCTGGGATTAACAACGTTTACTACACAGACATTCATGCTTTCTCCGTAAGCAAGAGAAATTATCTCGGAAGGACTAAATGGGACAACGTAAAACAATAATGGACTTTTATTAATTCAATTTTCAAGGGTGACTGACATCCACAATTGCATGTCGAAATGCGATGCTACAGACGTAATCATCAGAGGCGAGTTGCCATTGTGCTAAAACGGATTACGTTTGAAAGGAGTCTCCAAAGAAAGGGCTGACACTTTTAGGTTGCTATGTAATTATAGTACAGCAGTTATTTTGCATTGACGCAAGATTTAGAATTAAGCGTCTATTCAAGAATAGACTTTTACTTCCAAGAATCGTTAGCCCAAATAACTGTGAGCTGTTGTAGAGAAGTGTAGTGACAATTTGATTGTGTTTCTCAAAGTTTCATTGTACATTAAGTCTTTCAGTACACAGTGAGATCCAAAAACCTGGAGCTGGCTGATTGTTAATCCTTCCGTCGAGATCCACGGTCCCGTTGTGTCCTTTAGTGAGAATTTCATTCACTGCTGGGAACAAACATTGATTCCATGCTATTATTTACGTTATTCTAAATTGTGCAAATATCCAACAGGACTCCGTAATTAGTTTGCCTTCAAGTAATTGGCATGGAGGCTTCCGTACACTTTGTTGATGTTTCAGATGTTAAGGATTAATTGAATGCTCAAGGCAAGTAAACTCTCCTGAGCTTCGGATGATCATTGTATCTACCGAGCTGCACAATATATTTGTTCTGATTAAAATGACTGAAAATTAGTCTTCTTTTAGATTGTTGATTGTTAGTTCTACCTTAATGAGAGTACCACTAAAAGCCTTCCGGAGCTTGTTTTCGTTGAACTGTCGATACAGGTTTTAAAATAAAAATATTCTTGAAATTTATACATTGTATGCATATACAGGATTGCCATATGGTGCATAGAAGTAGTACAAAAACGTTCAAAGTGCAAGTATAAGTACTATAACTGTATGTATGCATGTACATGACAATATGAAAATGTCATGATGATAATAATAGACACAAGAGAAATATTATCAAGAGTTCGAGTTTCAGCTATTCTTTTATTGATTCTTACATACGGAATCTGTTATAATTTCAATTGCAATATGTTTTATAACGTTTTCTTGTAAATTTTTTCACTTTTGTGGGGGTGGAAAACGACTGGGAAGCTCATGATTGTTCATCACGCTTTACGTAACATTCTTCGCTAGTTATGTATGTTTTCAGTATAATTATCATTACCATTATTAATTATTATTTTTATAGCAAATAACATATAGACAATTTGGTTATACCAGTACTTATATAGCACATATACGCAAAAATTTGAACAGTTTGGCTTGCTAACAACAACAGATTATCTCCATACTCTTCTTCTTTAACATCAAATTCGTCGATTATTTTCATATGTGTATGTACAGGATTACAATATACCTCTGTGAACTTGATCAATATGTAACAACCTTGTGGTGCTTGTCAACAATATTATATATACATATATTATTAATATAGCATGAACTTTAAATTATTTACATTTTTTGTGTTGTCAGTTGTGTAACTCATTTGAAACCATTTTGGCTCTTTGATTATTTGAAGTTACACATTATTGTAATAATGACGATTATTACAAATTATTTGTATAGTTCTAAACACAAAGCCTGGGCTTTCACCATTATCTATATAAGGTTCATTTGCTTTATATCATATATACCTTTAGATATTATCATATTGAGTCACTGATTAATTTGTTGTCATTTTTAACATTATATGAATAATCAGGAGTATAATGTATTACCGCAGTTCATTTTGTTTAATAATCTCGCTATAAGAACGTACATGTACATACATATGTATTATTTATTTATGCTAAGCCGTTATAAGGTGGTTTTACAGATAGGTACATGCAAACGTATATATTTATCTATGTTATTTTTATGTCGTCAAAGTTCTAAAACATTGTCACGGTTATACAAAGTGTTAAAGGTTCGCGCCTACTACATCGATGTAGTACAGGACTTTGTAATCTTAATATTCTGGGGAAACAAATCGGCTAAAATCCTATAAAATTTATAGCTATAATAATATTTCTTATTCCTATTTTCTTGCCTTAAAGTACCCTTGTTCTAATACTGGAGGAGAAGCAGGTTTAATATCAGAAATGCTTATTTACGTATATAGATTGTATTAGTTCTAAACACTGAATATTTACATCTAATAATTATATTAATAAAACTATAGCTATAGTACATTTAATGTAATAACAATTTTCTAATGAGTAACAGCATTTTAAATACACTCTTCGTGTACTATTCAGTTTTTAAGTACATCATACGCTCCCCCTATAGTACTACTGATATTGAATTGAAATGGCAAAAGAAGTCATAAAGCATATTCAAAGAGACGCGAACGAGTGCTGTCCGCATTGCCAGTAGATTAAATTTGATATTCATTCCTTTTTCATAATAACAGCAGTTGTTGTTGTTGCACCCGACTCGTTACAAATATCATATATAAGGCGTACACATATAATCATATATACAAGGTAAGAATGATAAATACTTAATCATATGTCGTTTTAAATGCAGTAGAATTAAATTACAGAAATACGTAGGCTTATTGAAGAAGGACGACTGCGATACCAAACACAACCGATTTCTTTATTCAATAGATACAGAATCTGACTGAATAAAAATAATTTAATACTATATCCGTCAATAAAAAAGAATCATATCCGTAAGGAGTGAAAGGGTTACAAAATTGTATAAATTACCATTTGTTTATGCTTGCTTTGACGAAAATTAAGCACGATTTTCCTTCTCCTTCTTCCTAAGTTCAACAGTGAATTTGATTCAGTGAAATGTTTACAACGATTAATCCCATATCCAACTGACTGCTGGGCTATTTTTCTTAAAATTTGATCTTACATGTATATGCACAATATTTATACACGCACGATGAAATTAAATTCCTTCGGCATTATACCAAGTCTCTTAAATAAGTATTTTGGCAAACATAAGCAGTCTCGGTTTTCAACTTTATACATACGTTATTAGTAGTTTAATAAGTGTATAGGTCATTGTTCAAAGTGGCTTTTCAATGCCATAATGGTACACGGGTATTTTTGTTTAATAATAATAGTCCTATACAGTTGAATACGGTGGTTCACTACATTCAAAACGTTTAATGTGATTATTATTTAAAGTAAAAACGCTAAATTGGTTTATTGGCAACATTTAATCCGTTACTCTAATTAACTTTCAGTGGCGAGCGTGATAGTTCCGAGGTTGTTGTCTCCTCTATTATTATACTTTAACTCTGCTTATATCTACATCCACAGTTTTAGTTTAAAAACAAAAAAAGAACTTTGCGGTAATCATCAATATCTATGCGTCAACAAGGTCAGGTGTCCGAGTTTTGTAATACAATCTTAAACAGCTAAGAATTTATACCATGTGATTTCGTCGAACTTGCTTCCAGTCTTGTTTTTATATAACTTCTGTCATGCTCTGTATACATATAGCAATAAGAGAAACTCGTCGAAATTAAATTAAAATTATTAGTAGCGACAGTGATGTATGTATTTTTTATGGGGAAGTAAACAATAAAATAGTTTCAGAAATAAATACAAGTCATGTGAATCCGTCAGTTGTACATAAAAGACATGGTCGATATATGTATATATAAGAAAGAGAAGCAGGTTAATTGTAACCGTAAAATATAATAGATACGCAAATGATAGCTTAAGTCATCAGCAAAGGTGTGACTGAACATTTCGATTGATTATCGTGATCACAGACAAGGGAGTACATGTACAGAAGGTATAGGTAATATATGTTAGGAATTAAATTAAATCTTATTTATCTCAGAAATAAAACTTAAAAATCAAGAGGTAAACATACATAGAATAATAATAGAATTTCATTATACACACATATTATGGTCACATTATGAATGATGCGATATTATACCCTACTGATTAAAACTAATGAAAACATGATTTTTAAAGAGTTTTACAACTTTCAAGGGTTATTGCTTCCTGTACTCCTACTATTTGTAAGACAGGATGACGTTGTATTAAATATTAAAAAAAGTTTAAACGAACAACACAACAATCGCAATAGTACATTTAACATTGATTTTAGACATAATAACACTAGAGCCATTTTTTAAATTCACATTACTACAAACAAAACTTGGTTATTATATTTATATATTTAGTAACAACCGCAAGCAAGTTTGATAATGCAATTCAGGAAATCCGTTTCCATTCTCTTTGATTTATCATCGCCTCATATACTATTAGTTTAAGTATATATTACGTTATTATAATCATATTTAATACTTTCTACATATGTATAATCAGAGACATCGCATATTCTCACAATATGCCGGGCATACAACTATATTATATTTGGTAAGTAAAAGTCGGACTGTGTACATAAGTATTTGCTTTCTTTTAAAGGTTTTATACGTTTACCTAGAAACTATATGCTGCATAAATATATTTATGTATGCATATATATATATATTTATATATATATGCAATTATTATAAGTATATAATAATGTAATAACAATAATTATTCCAAGAGGTTTGAATCATTTTGACACTGTTTTCACTGTTTGAGCCAAAAGGCTGGTACCCATTGAGGTTCTCGTTCGATATAATTGATTCTTTGCACCAGTTCATGGTAAGTTCGCTCAATGTCATTGTTGATGATCACCAAGTCAAAGTAATGGCCATACTTTTCCTCCATTTCACGAGCTTTTTCAATTATGTCGATGAGTTCTTCCTCCTGCAACGATATACAATCCCGATATTACATTATATTCCATTATATCACATTGGGAAAAACATTTATGCCAACAAGTCTAAGCATGAAAAACAACGAAACGATGAAACTTAGGCGTCAACGTTGTGAGCCATACTATATCATGGCTACAAATAATCAGAATCTATCTCAATAAAAACCATTTAGCCAATCCGTGCGCGAATAATGTGCCAAAATTTATAACGGTCATATATCTTCCCGTTATGAGTCCAGGAAGCATCTCAATTCACCCGCATAAAGCCGGCACAAATAGGTGGCGCTAAATGTACTGAAAAACTTTGGGAAGCAACAGCTACTACTACCTATTAAATATTACTGTCATCTACCTTATAGGCTTCTCCTCTAGAAATTCGCATCTGTTTGAGCCTTTCTAGTGGGGGCGGAGCAACGAACACAATATAGGGTTTCAGGTCAGAGGTCCGTAAAATCTTCAGGGATTGTGGATGGAGATTTAGTACACAAATCTTGCCAATATTGACGACGCTCCGAATGGCTTCCAAACTGGTCCCATAGTAAGCCTTTTCAAACTCCCCGTGTTCGACGAACCGTCGTGCCAGAATGTCGGACTCGAATTGAGCGCGACTGATAAAGTGATAGTCTTGTCCATCAATTTCTCCATCCTTTCTCGGTCTACTCGTATCTAAAAGGAATGGGGAAAGAGAAAAGAAATCAGTAGTCTGAAGGAGCTAGAGTCAAACAGATTTTAAACCAGCCCCAGTCTAAAATCAATACGAAAATGTGCCAATTTTATCGCAAGCACTTATCGGTTCAGTAAACGCACACGTACATACGCTTTTCTTTTGATTTTATGAAGTAACGACGGAAAAAAAAATTCTTACGAGGCACAGCGGCAGCAAACCGTTCAGATTCTTGCATTAGTCGTTGCCGAAGCTCATGACGACCAATATTAGGAGGTCCGATTAGTACGACAGGTCGCTTAAAACTTGCGCGAGGGTAGTACAAAGCGACTTCTTCGTACGTTGGAATCTCTTCAGCGTCAAAATCTACACAAAGTTGGAAACGACATTATTCATCAGGCCCAATTCGATACTTTATATACTCCAGCAGTATGTGTAGTTAACAATTAAAAATAGTATTGCTTTTAAAATTAGGTTTATCCGTTTTTTGATGATAGGACGTGCTTTTGATAGGCAGTTAGAGTAGATATCTACTATTTATATAAATAATATGAAGTCAGTGCCAAAGCTGTAGTGATTATTTTTTAGCGTTCTAAATTCTGAAAGAATGTCTAGAGTCAAACTCTCTAGTTTATATGTAGATATATCGTTTACACAACACAACCAATTTTAGATAACACTTTGAAACTAGTACTCCTTCTGCTTCTTAACAATTTTTACTTAAAAAAGAACAGTAGAATCTGACAACAGGCTTCACCAAATCTAACCTCCAACTCAGCAGGAAATTTATATTATCAATTGAAAATCGTGACTTGAGATGTCAACCTGTCAGTTCCATGTCACTTTTTTGCAATATGTTTCTCGCCCGCGTACGACTACAGATCTGTCGTCGCTTACAACAAAAAATAGTAAATAAAACCATAGGATATATTTCCCAAACAAAATTTTCTCCAATATAAAAATTCCATAGATAAGCTCTGCTGGGCTGTTCTAGAAACTTACCACGTACTTTTTTATTTATCAAAGTAGTACATACATTGTAATATATAGTCCACTTACCATCATTAAATGCGGTGCTGTAAGGAATTTTCTTCTTTTTCTTCTTATGGGTTTTGGCACACAATAAAGTTCCTTTTTTAGCCTTTTCGCGGGATTCCGTCTCACCCAACAATGTTTGCTTGACTGCTTCTCTCCTGCAAGGCAAAAACAAATACAAAAAATATCATTAATGTATCTCCTCAATCATCTACGAAGCATTATCCGCACCATATAATTCAAAACGTTACATCCTCGTAAATGTATGTAGTCGCTGTTAAGATCTGTTGCTACTGCAGCTACACTACCTCAGACAAAAACTTACACATATTTCAAGTTTATTTCTCCTCAGATCTTTAACAAAAAATAAAGAGTGAAAGGCAATAGGAAAGTCATGGATGAACGTATTTACGATCACCTAAAAAGCATTTTTGTACTTACATAACTAAGCTTGATAAAATGTTTTTCTGCTCAGTTAATACATTTATCGGTATATACTTATACGTATGAAGGTAATACACATGAAAACCAAACCCCCTATAAATACCAAAATAACCCAAGAAAGAGGAAATCTAAAAGTTTATCTTATGCTCGCATGAATTCGCTTTTCACTCTCGATCTCCCTCATAATACTCTACTTTTTGGCTAGACACTGCTATTCCCAATTTTTCCTCCATGGGTTTTATTCTCTTTACTCATTACTGCAACCAGCCACAGTGCTGTTTCCCATCCTTTCGGAAACCCTGCTGGCAAGGAATTGCTTCCATCCGATTCAACACGTCCGCCGGTCTGCACATAAGTGGTACCATAGGAAGGCTGAGTTCAATGCAGGAAGAAGGCGAAGATTAAAAATTTCTACACCTAATCTAACGTAAAATTTTTTATACACTAGCTCTCCTTTTCCAATAGTAAATTACATATAAAATTAGCATTGTATGCACATGCACGCACGTTAGCGCTTCAATTCCAGTAGCACTCAGCTAATTTACAAACACTAGTATTTGCACAGTTTTGAATTTAAAAAGCAAGAACAGGACGATAAGCTTGTTACATCATGGAAACTTCACTTTTCTACACTTTAAATAAGTGCCATTATAGAGACAACGAGACATGCGAAGAACTTGGTTGAGTGGGAGAGATGTAGTCATTCGTGAATTTTAATCAACACGAATGTGGGCGCAGCTGAGTTCCGAACCCAAAGTGCATACATTGGGGCTAGCGTAAGTAAGTGGGAAAATCATTATTTGCTGCTGATGATGTCTCCCGTGTTTTAAGTGTGAAAAGCAACCAGCAGGGCGTTAGGGCCAGGCAAAGCTGAATAAAGTCACCATAAAAAAGGAATTTTAGGCTGATCCCTGAAGAGCAATTCTAATAATGCATCCCGAGGATTGCGGATTACTATAGGATCGGCTCCAACTAAACACAAATAAACTCTGCCACAAGTGCCATAAATTCTCTTTAACGGTGCTCTTCCTATACGTACGTACACACCCCCACCACAATGAAGAAGGTAAGGAGGAAAGAACTGAAGAGGAAAACACACACAGGAGGAAAAAAGTCAGGAAGTACAGTACGCTACAATGAGCCGAGGTTAAAAATGAAAAGGCGAAAGTTTGTGTGGGGAATAAACTAAAGAAAAAGACTCAAATATACACAACTGTACACTTTCATATACACCAGCAAAGCACTGGTACCCAATCTGGAAGCTAATGAAAATTTAGGACTCATTGGTGAAGGACCTTACTCTGATTCTTTTCTTCTCTATGTTTTCTTGTAAAACTGTCGACTAGACTGGAACAAAGAAGTATAAAACTATTCTCAGAGAAAAAGGAGGAGAGAAAGAGAGACGGTGCTTTCGGAAATACAAGCGGTTTACCTTATTTACGGTGTGAAACCATTATTTTCATTACCTTATTGTTTGGCTTTAGAAGAGAATTATGTCATCTTCCTTATGCGTTATCATAATATCTAAAATATCTACTATCTCCATAAATGTTGGAAGAAGAAACGGCCAGAAAGTAAAATTGTTTTCATACTTCAATGTCACAAGCTATTAACCCATTTCTCTATCAGCGAAGATTTAAACGTTAACAGGAAACTAAACAAAAATGGTGGTGTGGTATGTTTAATGTAACGACAACAGGAATCAACGCCTGGAAATTCTGAATGCAAAAGTGCAGAAAAATGTGTCTAGTATCTACATGAAATTACATATTACTCTAGATATACACAACTTACTGTTCTTGGAAGGATTTGGAAGGAATGAGGCCTGCCAACGCTTGATCTTCTTCACCCTCGCGATGGGCCTGCCACCAGTTCGGGTCATCTTGATTAATCACATGAATAACATCCCCTTTGCTGAAAGCGATACCTAACTCTCGACAAGGAACGTAAATGTCATCTTCAGGATCATAGTCGAAATGGGCCCGAACGTGAATCTATACACACACAAAGATTGAGATCCATGTAATAAATTAATTTTGGAGAAAGACCACCATCTAGTAGCAATTTGTTAGTGGTTAGTGTGTCAAACCTGGATCGTAAATCAACATGGGTGGTGTTTATTTAACTTACAACAAGTAGTAACTAATGACTGTGTGCGGTAGTGAAAGATATAAAACAGTATTATTATGCCCCTACTACACCGGTTGCTCAAGAATTACAAAATGTCTGACAAGCTAAATATTCTCTTTTAGGCATAAAATGCTCATGTCAATGTCAATTTGAGGAAAGCCCGTCAACATGCACATGTTAAGGAAAGTTAAATAAATCACTTCCTCGTCAATTTTTCCTCTCGAGTTGCTTAGTTGACTACCATTTCCGAAGATAGGTAGTATAAGTATAGCTTATTAGACAGTGTTCGGATAGGATTGACAAGTTTATCAAGCCATAGACTTACCAAAACGTCTCTTCGCTGTGAAAGTGGTTGTTGAGGAGTTAGCGAAGGTACAATGAGGAAAGTTAAAGTTCCTGTCATTCGACTCAGAATATCACACACTTCATTCACCGTCTTGCACCGCATCTCGATACCATTCACCTCCAGAATCTCATCTCCCTCATGAAGTAATCCACTTCGTTCGGCAGCACCTCCTTTAACTATCCTACCAATAACAACTGCATCTCCTTCGTTTCGAACAGTCGCCCCCTGCACATAGAACAGAAATACATATAGAATTTAAAAAAAAACATTGAAATCAAATTTGAGCGTTGTTGCTCTCAGCTCTTGCCAAGTAAGGTGTTTGTTTTTTCATGTAGTTCAAGTCGTTCCACTTTTAAGGAAAGATCATGTCAGCGCATTTGTGTTAACACATGGGAGTGGAAAAGCAATGAATTATTGACTGATAGCACGACATGATTGAACTGATTGAAGTATATACATAATAGTAAATTCAAATAAATAGAGGTATCTATGTAGAATAAAATATAAGCCATCAAATAAATAATGGTAAAATTAATATTTATCATAAAACAAATAATGACAAAATTATATGTATCTACAAATCTACATGTATTGTTTCTACAAACATCATTAAAATGTACTGCAATAGTGAATACAAACATCAACTGACCAGAGGGTCTTGAGTCTTTTCAATACGGACTACTTTGATGTGATCCTGATTTGGCGGTTCAGGTATAAAAGCTGGCCGGGAGGAATTCAGTGGTAATGCAACTTCATCAACTGATTCCCCTACGTTATGCGGTGTCTCTGTTGGTACAAGCAGTCGTTCACGCTCAGCAATTTTGTCATGAGCGTAGAAGACTCCTTCCAAGTCTACCCTGCTGAGGATGTCCACAAGCTCGGTTGACTCCGGGACTGAGCAATTGTAAAGGCTTCCCACGCACTGTAATAAATAGTTCAAATATAAAGATTCATTAGTAATTGTTCCAATCATTGATCGCCCATTAGACAACATAACATGGAAAAATGAAACATGAAACTGTCGCCAGAACAATAATTTTACCAACACTCAGTACTGTCAGTAAGTATAAGCATTACTTATAACAGACAACGTGACATTTCCCTTTTATTACTATAACCTTACTTTCCTATCCGGACATCGAAACCACACCGTGCGCGACAGTTTCTAATTCATGAGGAAACTTGCGCAAGTTCCCGGTTATCATTCATTATTAATTATTATTCTGTCACGAACAATAAATCTTAGAAATCGTTTCCTCCTATATGGGGCTGACTGGTGTAAAAATGTCGTCGGCAAGCCTACGGAGCATTATTAATTTCCGTCGACAGCGAGAACTACCACGTCGATGATAATCCGACACACGGATCTTGCAGTCAGTTTCTCCCCTTTAAAGCGTTATTGCAAAGATTTCTGGGAAAACTTCCATGCAGCAAGTCTGCAGAATCTCAGGATTTCCTTTAAAAAACTTATTCCCACAAAAAGGAACGTCAGAGCAAGAATCCAGATAATATTATATGCATAGAAATCTGTGGAGAGCACTTGAAATGGAAATCACTATCTTGAAAGATTACTCCTTGCCAATCCCAACAGTTAAAAGAGCTCAGATATTTCCCCAAGGTGTGGAAAAACATGAATAAAATCAGACAGAAAGGGAGTACAACCTGGAATATATTTATTTCCTGGCGTTAGCACTGCATATTTTCCTTCTACCTGCCGTTTCAAAATAATTCATCGTTTTCTTCCTCCGGGCCTTTTTATAACCTGGCACGTTTCTCATATACACTGTTTACCTTGCTTGCGGAAGACTTTTAGTTGACTTGCAGTTAAATATGAAATGCCTAACATATCTTTCAAAAGTACAGATGGCTCCCGAGTTCGTTCGTAGGTGTAGGTAAAGAAACTATAAAAGTCAACGCTCTATCAACATTAGAATCATCAAGTTTTGAAATACTACACTCAAGGAAGAGCAAATCCGTATGATTACTTAAAACTACATAATCAATTAATGTAATTACCTCTTGGAGAAGTTGACGTGCGTGAGGAGAAATTGGTGTGGGTGGAGGATTGAAGCACCAAACATCTTGTACTTTACTGTGAACAGCCAACACTTGCTGAAACTCCGGTGTTTGCATTAATGAACCTACGGCGGATACAGTCTCATCTAATTGTAAACCATTTTTCTTCAGTGCTTGTTGAATTCGCTGTAAACTGCCCACCAAATCCGACAGACCTGAAATTCATAAAAAAGAAACGTTATAACCTCATGTTCATCCGTTCCAACGTCTTAAAAAACTTACAACAACTCTCCGAAGTTTTTCGCAGGTGACTATTTAATTTAGAAAAATGTGATAATTTTTAAAACCAACTCCATGGATGCTTCAGTGCTTTGATTTAAATGCAAAATGAGGGAGGTTCATCCTGAAATGACAACTTGCATATTTACTTGGTCGATATGTATGTAGTGCGTAGCTAGATACGATTACTACAGTACATGCTAAGTACATGCTAAGTAAAACAGCGTTGAATATAGTTGCAGCCACATCCTTTTTAAGAACGTAAGACTTTTAAATAATCTTAAGAACTTAATTCCAAGAACATAGAAGTTCTAATCCGCGCTTAAATTAACAAGATTTTGTTTACGGTCAAGTATAGTTAGGAAGAGAAGAGGAGTGAAACGTTGACTGTTGATAATCTCGCGAGGTGATAATTACTTTCAGTACATTCCATTACCCATTCACATTGAACTTGACCGTGTAAACCCTACACGAGGGCCAAATCAGTAAATGCAGCCGTCAATGCATTCAGCATGAACAAATAAATATACATAGCAACCCCATTATGTAAAAGCAATTTCTTCGAATGATGAATGGTCACGAAACGGTACTTCTACAAGCGTTCATCAACAGACTGAAAATCGTCTTTACTACTTGCCTGAATGAGGCATAAATGCTATTTTCTTTTAAGCTTGAATTAATTCCACCTACAAGCATGCAGTGGATATTAAGATGTACATATATGCATAATTGCGACCCTCAACCGTCACTCAAAAAGATCCTAAATACTAAGCACACATACAAACTTATAACCACATGCGTTTTAACTCCTTGAAAATCACGTAAGCATCTACACACATAGTTACTTATTCCAACTTCGCTTGAGCACAGGTACTCGCAAAGCTTGAATCGAGTCTCTCATGAATAAGATTTACATATATGCAAGTATTATTACCACCAATTACGCACCTTCATGTTCTTTGACTACACTTTTTAGCACTTGCTCATAAAAGCAACATTGACAACAATCTGTATGAAACTACTTCCGTGTCAACGCTCTTGAGAATGTATATGTATCATAATTTAGTTATACTCTTTTGTATTTAAAATTATAATAATTACTGCTATAGAAACTTGTGATACTGACAACTCCAACACTTTTCTTTGCAAAGTTGTTCAAATCAATCATATAATTATACACTTGAAACTGTTCAGCCAGTTTTTCGAGCATGCTTCTATTGGGTGTACTCGACTTCAACTTCACGTTCGATAAATAAAGTGCTTATAAAGATATTAACACCCGGTAGAATTGACTAAAATTTTCATTACAATAGCCACGAATCAGCGCTAGAATGGAGTCTTTGTCCGAGAGAATTAGAGTTACTTATAGTTACTTCGGCTTGTATAAACCTAAAGTGAGATTACTTGAAGTATGTTCAGACATCGAGAACGAGTTGGGATCATTTCGTCACACGTGCAAAGTCATGAAACAAAGTACTAGCATGTTAAATTACAGTGGAAGTAAATATAAAAAGGACAAATCAGCCGTTTACAGAATAAAGGCAGGTAGTCCGCGGATGCACAGTAAATTATCTCCTAGCAGTAAAACAACATTTGATCTCATTGTACTCAATCTCGAAATCCCCCTACTACAATAAGGATATCAACAATTTAACTGCTCTGAACATTTTCATTGCTAATGTACTAATGTTTAGCGAATATTCTTGAACCGATAAAAAGCCATGTACATGCATTTAGTTCAGAAATATTTGATGTCAACAGTTAATGTACAGTACGAAAAAGTAGTACAACGTTGAAAGACTCTCACAGCATCAAATCATCTTAAAACACATAAATATTGATATTCCTGGGAACCACAAAAGTTACACCTATTATTTTGACAAAACCATGGGAACTCCATGGACACGAAGATCTCGAACGAGCGAATGTATGAACCTTAAAACAAGAGCGTATATGCGAACAAACTTTCTTTGTATAAAAGGTGGAACAAGAGCTTGCTAATTAACACTTAATGTAATTATGGTGATAGAAGATGGGCTAAAATTGTAAGGACACTTAGTTGGAACACCCATGGTAGAAGCAAACAAAAAATACATCTAATACAAGTAATGCGTGTAATACTATGTACATCTATAAGTATATTTAAATAGTTGCTTGTACATCCAAAAGTCGTAGTGAATAATCGAATAAAGGTTGATGCCTTTACTTATTTCAGAATACAATCCTATAGAAGTAGAAGCTTCAATCAGTGATTTTAAGATTTGGAATGTCACGCAAGACCTGAGACAAGTTTGTACTATGTATTTATAATAAACCATCTTAATCCAACTTCACTCCTGCTGACTTGCTCATAGGAAATCAAAAACAAGTTCGATACAAAGTTGCGCCTGCACAATAATAAGGTACATACAGTCATTCATAATGCTGGCCACAACTTACATATGTATATAAAAATACCTTTACATAAAATACACCCTGGTAGAATATAAAAATCTTCAGCCATTCTTCTTTGAACGAATAATATTGCAACGGCAATAAAACCTCATGTGGAGTTAATTCAGAATTGTATTCAAGCCTTGTGAATAAAAATATAAAAAATCAAAGAAGCTTTAGAATTAACGGCTTACAATTTCAGACACTATGCAACAACATATACAACCTATTACACTGATGATTTACTCAATGGAGCTTTACCAGGGGAAGAACCAGTAGGTATGTACTTTATTGTAGAATACAGAGGTATCTACAGAATGCCATAAAAGCACCCACGATCTAACTAGCTTATGAGTTTTTATCTGAAAATTTATTAAAACATTGGAGTACGTCCACAAAGGTTCCTTAAATTGCATTCGAACAACACGCCCAAAAATAACATGAAAGAAATCCAAATAGATACGAGCATATATAGATGTCGTTTACTATACGCTTCATTTGCTTTTCAAAACATAAAAGACGATTTAGAAGAAGATGCTCTGCACACCCTCAAAATCTGTTCTACAAAAAGTGATGCACCCAACAGCCTACTCATTAACACTCAACTCATTGTTTCTCATTCCCGGTGCACCGTACGTAGATACGGTAATATCTACAGCAACACCAATTCCTTACACTATCCACCGATATTCACATGAACTAAAGTATACAAAAGCCATGATTGCCAGAAGATGATGAAGCTTATTTCTTTGATGAAATGAAGAAAGTGAGAGATACAAGCAGCGGTATTACGTTAGCTGCTCACGATTTAAAAATCTCTCGGAATATTCGTCGAACGTCCAGAAAATCTTTTCCTAAACACACTACAAGGGATGTCTAGAAACATTTACACACATTCATGAGTAGAGTGAAGCAGTTGTATATGAAAATATGCCCGTGTCTTTTTACTTCCAACGGCCGTTGTACGCATAGGTAAATTATAAGCCACATGGTTAAAACATGCTGCAGTACAACTCAAGCTCTTCTTCCGATTTGCATATAAAAGTGTAAGAAAATATATTCTAGCCCCTTTTTACGAATCCCCAAAAGACTGCGTCGGCAAGCGTATATGAATGAACATATATTATAAATATACCAGCGCGATGTAAATGATGACTGCAATACGCTAAAAAGATAATCATTGCATCTTGAAACCATACGGAACCACAAGGAAAGTATATATCTGTATAATATCACCTCATACATTATTATGCTAATAAAATGCACCACCACCATGAAGGCTTGGAATTATAGAAGCTAGTTATGCACACCTATTCTGAATAAACACATTTCTACTATAAAGTAGTATGCAAATTGTGTGGATGTTGGCATAAAGCATGGATTATAGGATACACACACCGAGACAGGGAATGTGCGATGCATACGCTCAAAAAATCCGTATTGTCTCTACACAGTAAATCTGCGTCACGCTCGCTCATGCTTATGCATGATTTAACTCTGGTCCGTTGTTATCTAAAATGATGCCAGAAAAGAATGCTTCTCACTAAAAAAAATTGCGTACATACATCCTCTCCTGTCATTTTCCTAATATGCTTAAGATACACACGAAATTCTTCGTGCTATATCAGACCTACACAGTCATGTTTACATTTACAAAAAAGTAAGATTCCTGAGCCAAGAGATGCATTTTTTTAATTCCTAACGACTTCAGCACTTTGGATTTTCTAGCGTACACGTAGTAAATAAATGTCAATTAAAAACCAACTAGGATTATTACAACTGCCGACATGCCTATCGTTAGTAACAACATAACAATGACTTAGTTCCTACGAAACAACGATTTTTTTACACTCAAATAGTAAATACGTTTATACTGTGTTCCTGTAATCCCACTATATATTTTAACTACAATGGATTTAAATATTACGGTGCCAGAGTTAAAATACATATAAGCGGAAAGCATACTAACATAATGAAAATACAAAAAGTGTATTCATAAAACTAGGACTAATGCATGCAAGTAATTCAGTGTGTTTGACAACCAACCATAGTTTTTGCTGTTATCACGCCATAAAGAAACCGTATTTAATATCGTACAGTGATACCTTTGTAAATTGGAGGAAATTAAATGAGGAGCGACAATCAAATGTAGGAAACAAAAACTCACAATCGAATGCCCATAACTATTTACATTACATTACATATTCGGGTTCTGTAAAGACTAATGCCCATAACTATAGAATAATGCGCTAGTTCCTTTTGTTATCAACGTATCCCATTTTCACCGCATAGTCGTATATTAGATGTAATGTAAATTAAACATATCAAGTAACAATGACTTTAAGCTTCACAACACAACCAATGTCGTCTTACATACGTGGAATTTCCATTTCGAAAACGAAATGAAGTTTCCAGTGGTATAAACTGATAGTTCCATCAAACGCGAAGGCTATCGACAATAAGTATTCCAAACGAATGAGTAATATACTTATACTCTCTTCCAAAGATGAAACGATAAACAAATTGAATCAAATGTATGAAGTACGTACTACGTATTGAGATTCAATTCAAACCCAACTAAAGTATATCCCTTTCACTACGCGTGAAGCCACCGCTGCCATTTGTTCCCCAACATAAAAGCAAGAGATATGACAATGAACTCTAAATTACAACGGTGGTGGAAATCAATCCAAGTTTTGGAGCTGAGTTCATTGCAAACTGAAATCAGTTGTCGACGATACCTCATTAAATAACTTAATTGATATTGAGCAAATGAACTATGCATGTACTATGTTTATTGTCAAAATAAATGAAAGTGCTCATCACCATGCGAACAGTAAAACCTCTGCAATAAAGCGAAGCACGAAGTATTGTATGAATCTATGGCATGGCATAGAACGAGCGAGACGTTCAAGCGTAAAGAACTCATGTCCTGCATCTTCCATTCTGAAAGGTATTACTACAAACTTGAGTGGACTGCAAACCTCGTAAATTTCTAAGAGCCAAATCAAAGCTCATAAATGCCAGCAAATTTGATTTAATACCACCGTTTGGGATTGCCTTTGATATCCTCTTCCACCGCATCTATTCCAGCGTCAATACGCCGACATCAAAGTAGAATTAAATGCAACCCGTGCGAAAATTTATTTCAGCAGCCTTTTGCAAGACAACCTGCCTTCAATTTGATGCAGTGAAATGTATGGAAGGAACGAGTTGTCAGCATTTACGAATGTTCACTCACTGCATATACTAATAAGTAGATACTCTCTAGTGCTACACGTCCATAGCTAAAATTCAACAACTGATCACACCTATCACAAGATACAATTTTTGAACGTGCAAATAGTGGCGCTTCTTCTCAACGTAGGTTACATATCAAAGGATTGTAATGATGGTGGGTACAGAACAAAGTTGCTTCCATTACTTCTTCAGATCTGCCAGAGACTGGGAATGCTTAGTCATCTATTTTGAAACAAAGACTTGTTCGAGAATTTTGTTAGTAATGCTCGTTGGGTATCAGAACTTCTCGTGCAACATGTTATAACTCCTGCCAAATGCCATCAGTCTTGGCGAAAAAGTATTGTTCTTCCCAAAGATGCATATTCAGATGGAAATTGACGTCCGCATCTCTCTCAGTGAAACATTTCATAATCTTCATCTCTCATCCAATCCTTCAAATGTAACAAACTACTTTGTTTTGTATTTCGGTAACTACTTGGAGAGCTATCAAAAATATTACATTGTTAAATAGTGCACGCACCTGACGATGGATGAACAACAACAACAATCTCACAAGCTGTAATAAACTATTGCAATCCATCAAAATGTACAGTCAATTCAGACTAATTTACTCCCTACATACTTCTATTCTCGACAGTAGATATGCACACAGCTGCACAAGCTAACCTCATCCATGATTGTCCTTGTACCTGCTTGGAAAGAAAAGAGAATAAATTCTATGGACCCATCATTTCCATGGAGTACACATACTGTCCCCATGGAGCTCACGGGATCCGAGTGGTCTATAAGCGTAAGCGAAACATGTAGTGAATAGACCTAAATCCTTTTAGATGTCCACTGACACTAAAAATATAAATTACAATGTACAACGATCGGAGACTCACGAAAGGTGGACCTTCATTCGGACATCGCCCTTTCCCTTAAAGCGACTGCACAGTTCAAAGTTTCACTATGGCACCAAGCACTTCCTTGCATAATGATGTAAACAAACGGTACACGGATTTTACATGACAAAACACACTTTTGTGCTAGTAAGGTCTGCACACATATTTATAAACAATTGGTTGTAAGCTCAATCACACTATGAATAGCAAGCTCTCAGGGTATCCCTAACTCTTCTGATTTGGCAGTTCCAATTGAACTCACCTGTGCATATGCAATATAAATCTTTGAATATTCCTTTAGGACCAGACACGAGTCAAATAAAAGATGCTTAATCTACCTAACCGTGGATGAAGTGCAGGCTTTTCGAACAATGTGCCTTTGCCAGTTGCGTCAAATAATTCAAGATAGGTATGTCAATAAGTCATTCTTACAATACTGAACTTCCAAAGCAGATAGCACTAATAAGAAACATGAAAAATTCTTTGGTCACAAAATGCTGCCCTACCAGGGGCTTCGAGGACAAGAAGCTGCGCAAGAAAAATGGTACATATGTAGTGGATGGAAAAATAATTAATGAACACATTTAAATTCATGCAATACAGGAACAACAGGACTCCAGAACCAATACCATACAGCCATCAATTAAAGTGACCATCGAAAAAGAATTCATTAGTGCAGCTGAGCAGTTTAGAAAATATTATTTACAAGTCATCATCACTGAATCTGGAATTAACGTCGGAGGCCCATAAAGGAGTTGACAAGTATGTCCTGATAATTTACGTCTGACAGACGAAGCGAGCTGTTTCGCTGAATAGAACCTGCCGAATTGCCCCCAAGCCGTCAAAGCCGTATTGTGAAAAAAATTAGTTTGCGAATTTTTTCCCTTTTATTCAAGCTTCATAATCTCCCGTACATACAGATCCTAGATACATACATTATTTTCAGTAGGTGTCTGTTTCAGCCATACCAACCAGCAGGGCATTTACCTCTTTTAATACTTCTATTACTCTACACATCAGTGTACGTACATGCAGTTAACAATACTGATATTATAAATACGATGCCAAACCTATAACTGATTCATGTTATTTGCTGGTAGTTCTACTCGATGAATAGATCCAACTGGTTCTACTATCTGACGGCATGTATCTTCAATTTCTAAAAATTCTGAAGGTGTATCATTTTCAGTAAACAAGATGAGCTGACCACATCACATCATCAGAGATCGTGCCAGTGTAATTGTCATGAAAATTAATTTCAAATCAGCATCCCTTCGTGTACACAAATCCCTCCACATACACAAATTAATCTCTCTTTTGGCAAACATGAATTGAGTTAAAATACACAACAACAGCAATAACAAGATGTTCCTTGTTTCGGTACGGACGTCAAAAGCTCCGTCAGTCGTTGTCGTCGTGGAGTTATGTCAGAAGAAAGCACAGATAGCTGGGTATAGCAGTAAACTAGAGTTAAGAACGTGAGCAGAAAATCTGACTTCCCATGCCATGTCCTAATATATTCAAGTGGCTCGTACAAATTCCGCTGTCCATACATATTGAGTCCAAAACAAAAATGCGGAACTTGAGTATTGCAAACATGCGTTGTTGTTGCTACTGACTACTAAGCACACTCTCAAGTCTTGTAAACATAGTAGTACCTCTATACAATAGTTTAATATTTTGCGTGTGTACACAACAGTATGCCAGATAGTACATTAGGTATTCAAAGAAGACCGAAAGACATTTTATTTGAAACTGTCCTACGTGCTGATGGCTCTACTCCGTGCGGTAAACATGTATCATTCACAATTTATCCATACATATGCACGCGTGTGTACAGACTGCAGGACAGCAACGTCTATTCCGTCCCTTGACTTAACCAAAAGTCATAGTAATCCTTCTAGCGTAAAAACGAGTCGGATCTGAAACCACGGCTTTGCAAGAAGTTAAGATATCATCTTCAGTATTTCAGCAAACAATATCAAGAGGGTTGGGGTAAGAGCTTTTTTGCCAAACGAGCCCCAATAGACGCTTTTTATCCCCTTTCATCTCTATGCATGTTTGTATAGCCATGTGAGATAGAGTGTCTGTACGATTGCCAATAATATTGGTGTATCAATACGATGAAGTAATCAATGCTCTGCAGTCGAAGGCAAAAACGTGTGTGTAGCAGCTGCTCATTTATGGATCCGTTACTTTAAGCGGCATGTTTTTACTGCAGCGAGCATATTTTCAACGAAATATTTGTCTTCGCATGGAATTACGTTATACGAGGGAGGACAACAAAAATACAGGAACACACACATTCACTGTAATACACAAATCAGTTACTTGATAAAATTTCATAATAAATAGGGACAATATCAATACAAACGCTACAATTTTCGGATAACTGCCCGATTTGTTGTTTCTTATGTCCAATATGCAAAGCCTAAGTAAAGCTGGGACTACCTACAGTTGCATTAGATTGTACTTACGTATGCTGAAAACTTTCGATTTTATAGCGAATAAGCGTCTGGAGAAATTGCAAATGTTCGGAAGAAATGACATGTAAAATTTGTGCATCACGCTCGGACGGTTTTATCTCTGATCCAGCGGTAAACTCCAGGATCTTTCTTTCTCATGCAGCCTGTCAAGCAACGCCATCCTAGGGTTCGGCAATATGGAATCGTATCTCGTATCACATTAGCGCACGCCAGTGCTGGCAAAGCATACGAGGGACCGAATGTTATCGGACTAAATTCCCTCTGTTTATGTTCAAACAAATGTGGGTAGGGAATAAACGGACGGGAAAGATACTGATACCTTCGAACCTCGACTAAATGTGTCCACTCTACTGTACTCGTACCTAGTATTAGCCAAGTCAAACCAAAAATTCAGGACAAGCTAATTCAACCGGAGATTCAGTACAGAGTTTCACACTCGAAACAAAGCAGCGTATTACTACACATGGAACACAAATTGTATGTGGGATATAGCAGATACCTCATTCAAACCAACAGAATTCGTACTCTGCTCTGCGAAGAAATACCAGTTTAAGTAAACTCTTTAACTTGCTCATGAACCAACACGAAATTAAGTTGTATGGAATGACCAATAAAAAGACAGTCCATAAAATGCAATGGTTGAGACTACCAAATGGGACTACAAAGCTACCATGACATTACATCAAGTTCAAAACGACATTAAAACCCTGTCGAAAATTACAACTACCCTGTGCTGGGAGTACGGAACTTGAAATTACAGAGAGAAATATGCATACATTTAAATGGTAATGCTTCCAAGAAGTAGTAGCTAATTCCTGGAGGTTAGAATTTAATTGAGTAGTCGAGATTATCATGTTATACACACAAAACATTGTTACATGTAAAACAATCTCCTCCAGTCACACTGTTCCTGTGAATACTGTTGAACTTCAGAGTGGGTTCAAGATGAGAATGTGTGCGAGAAATTATATGCCGCTACCAACAATGTGAATCCGTGAACAACAATCTGCGGCAGTGCCTCTATATATGCAATGCCATAAAGCAAAGTTCATTTTATGGCAATGCTAAAAAGAACTTCTGTTTACATGCCCATGCGAGAGCAATAAATTCCTTACTCCTATACTATCACCCTCAGTCTCGGTAAATCTACTGGATGAAGTGCAATGATAAGCGTTTTTCCTCCGGGCCTAGAGGTCGATATTATATTAGTGCAGGCAAAATGAAGGATTTTTACCCAAGAGAACTAATGCTCTTCCGTCAGTTTCATCCAGCCAGATCGATCAATAATAGAATAAATGGCGAGAGCGAGCCTCTCCCATAACCCAAAAGAACCGCAGTGAGAAAAGCCACTCGGAGGAGTAATTTAGATTCAATTTTTAAATCAACTGTTTGAAAAATTTCAGAACATTTATTTCCCCACACAGGCATTTCACTATACATTATATTCTCCAGGGAATGAGATAGAACCTCGCAACAGACATTAGAATCTTCTTGGTAAAGTTAAAAGTTACGGACTTTATTCCTTGGTGTACAATGCAAAAGCTCTCTAAAAACGCTGGAGCTAAAATTCCTTCAATTTCCTCAAGCACCCAAGCGGTTGATTACCGTACTTTACTTAATGTAAAACATTAAGTCATCGAAACATAAGCTTGTTCCTCTTTCTTTTCCTCTCGTCGTGTCCGTAGAGAAAATACATTAAGGAAAAGAGCGAGAGATAGTGAAGAACTTTTTTTCCTAATGCGGGGAGACTTTATTTCTCAAGAAATCTATACGACAAGAGACAAGAGTAAACTCCTACACAGTACATAAATAACACGAAAGCCTCCACATGCCCTTAATTAATTTGCTTCCACTGGATGGAAAAGATTTTTTCATCATAAGTTGGCTCCACAGTAGCGGCTGTTTACCGAGCGCTGGTCCTTCAGTAATTAAGTTCCTCAACACAGAGAGCAACGTTATGCCTGGAGAGAGAAGTCGCCCAAGAAAGGAATATTTATATAAGACGAAAGATACATACAAACTTTGGTGGCGAAGGACCAGGATATCATGCTCAGCCAGTCAGCGGATTAAGCGAAAAAATATCTTGAACATGTAGTCCTCAATTAAATGATCTATTTTAATCCCCTAGCGTCAGCTATTGGAAGAATTGAAAATGCCTTAGATTAAATACGTTTATAACTAACTGCACTTATATGGGATTATAACTGCAGGGTTAGAGTGTGAATTAGGAATACGAAGCAGTGCAGTCACAATAAGTAAGTTAATATTTGCATGTGGATCATTTATTTATCTCTATATACAATAATTAGATATTATTATATAGCATAAATACAAAACTGTGCTCATTTGCTATATAAGATAAATGTGGCTGCGCGGAAAGTTGTTACCCTACCAAGTGATTTACGTAAATCTGGACACACACCATTACTGAAACATGTGCTCCAACGCCGTTCCACAAGTCACGCCAAGAATTCGAATGGACATTTTTCTCACCTTAATTTATCTTTATTAGGTTTAAAACCCTGAGATGGATGCAGCCAACAGATGCGGCGGTAGTGGATATCAGGTCCACTATAAGATTTACGCAATTAGCCAAACAATCTTTCTTTCCACGGTTAATAACAACACAGCACATGTATACGACTCAAGGAGCGAAGAGGAAATAATAAGGCTTTTGCGTTACAAACACTCCAGAAAATACAAAACAAACTTCGTGGTAAACACTCCAAGAGTCAAGTTTGATCAAGAGGTAGTGTGGGAACTACAATATCCGTATAATGGCCAATTCATGTCTTCAAAAGTGAATTAATCTCTAGATCAAAATAGCACACAAGCTGACGTTCCCACAGGAATTTATCTTCATTTCAGCCGCTAATTTAGGTCTTAATTTTTACAATATACAACCATATTCCTAGTGTAATTTGCAATAAAACTCCATTTTACGGTCCATTTTTCATTCGTCTCAAGCACTTTAGCAATTACGGACCTTCAAACATCATTACTCATGCAGAGTCTGCAGAGCAAAGTTGGGAGTTTGATCCGGTTAATGTGTACACAGAATACAATATAATACTTAAAACAGGCGAATACGTAAGACAATTTTTCTTTAGAGTACTTATCGACACACAAAAGGGTACACCCACAGTCTCGCCGTGCTAAAATAGCTTCAGCAGAGAAAATCATGCGGGCTTGCAATAAGTCCCTTATAGTGATATTACGTTCCAAAACTTGTAAATTGAAACCAAATGGGAAGAACAGTTAAAAAAGTCTTTAAGCAGTGAACTTGAAGTGTACGTGAAGGAGCCTGAAGCACTATACTAGCCGTGGGTCAGCCAGGGGCATTATTGTTTTTCATTCGAGTCAAAAAGAGCATCTTCCTTTTACACATATATATACAAGCGTGATTCCTGATCATGTACGAAAATGACACATGCACATGCACGGTAAAGTTGAAGATGAAAATGTTGCATAAGCAAATGTATGAAGACCAAAGACGGCGATGAACAACGTTGATAAAGGCACATGTATGAAAACGATGGACAAAAAAGATTATACAAGTCCATCTAGGTATGTACAAAGATGAAGCACAAGTACGAAGATGTACTATATAGCACAGTTGGTACAGTCATGAAGACTTTGAACAATGATGACATACACACGTACTATGAAAGAGTACAAATACACATCTACAAGCACAGATAGTACAAGAAGTAAAGATATTTAAGTATATTTATAACTATACGAAGCGCCTCAGAAAAACCTTCTGGAAGGAACAATGTGCTGCTGTGAACAAGATATTGTGTATTAAAGGAGGATTCACTTCAACCTGGCTCCCTGGAAGAGATACGGAGACGACAAAAAAAGAACAACATGGAATGCTACACAAGGCCAAACCCAGCCTCTAGCATAATGTTAGCAATCTTCTTCCACTCATGACTCCCAACGCTATCTCAGTTTCAAAACAGCACGTTGTATATTTATTTCCATATTCAGTTCCGAGTCACATCCAGTATAGTAGTATTGAAGAAATGTACAACCACCCTAAGTGTCTTTGTGATGTTAGCACTCCAGTATAATACATAAAATGGCTTTACACCTTTAAACAAATCTTTTTACTATCGTCCATATGTACAAGAAACAAGGAAGGTATTTTCACTCCGAGCCCTCTGCCTAATGCAGTACGTAAGAAAAAATCATTTGAGATTTTGTAGTACACGAAAAAACAACTTTCATAGCAATGGAAAAGTAGGAGTCGTGAGGTGCTGGTAGCCAAACCCCGCTCTACAACAACGGTGTCAACTCATACTGCCAAATAATTTTTAATCATATTATTAAAAACAGCATTGTCTACTTCATGCTGTGTTTTTAACCTTTTTACAGCTGCCTCCGTACACAAATCTGAAGATTTGCTATTTCACCAAGCCATATATGGGATCCTCACTATTATTTCTACAGCTGGAGAGCAAATCTAGACGTGATTAATTTTTAGATATACTTTTTATATCTACAGAAACAGCTTGGATTGTGTGCAAAACCTCGCCACGATTTCAGATTATAAATCTGAGTGAGCACACAACTTATGACATAAGTTTTCGTGTAAAATAATGCAATACACATTTACTACATTAATTTGTATCTCTGTGGAATCACATCGGTTAAAAAATCTAAAGACAAAAAGGTAACAGCAATTTCTAAAGAAGGATGCATGCTTGCCCACGGCAAATTCCAATACAGCTATACTGTCTTTTCATGTATTATCCAGGCACGTGAACAAATCACTTAATATATTGCGTTCCTGAGGAGGACGCGGGAGAGGATCCCTGAAAAACACTTAGTCTAATAAAACTGGTAGCTCACCCGTTCAAAACAATTACATTCTGACAGCAGTTCTCAGTGTGGTGATCCTACTCAACGAGTATTATGGGCTAAATTGAAACAAAAGTTTAATCATTCTCTACAAACTTGAAATGACGACAAGCTAGCTAAAGACTGTTGGCCTTTCTGCTATATGTTACAGTTATATTGTTATATTATTACTATAGTCCGTAGTTTGCAATATTCGGAAAAAAGGTGCAAGGTAAAGCGAGCTTAGAGCAGCTGTAGGGAAATAAGACCAGGGAGTTGTACATGTAGAGGGATAAAATTTATTTAAATTGACAGATTTTCCCCTTTTAACTCGGTATTTTTATGGGTCCGAGCAAAGCTCTATAAATCCAGGGTTTCAAGTCGTTGGAAACCTATTACATTTCCACTTGGCAAAGCTCAATATAAATGCAAATGTACGCTCCAGGGTATCAGTTTATTCTCAATTGCTGTCTATTTCCGAGTTATTTGTACCAAAAAAATGTATATACATCAAGTATCTTTCGTGTACACAGAAAAATTCTTCCTCATAAATCCCATTTAACTGGGGAAAATTACAAAACACCGGAGATGCATAAGTATAGTTTGCTCTTGTACATGGATGGTACGGACGACCACGAAGTTCGAACTTGAAAATATTGCACTTTCATAGTACGCCATGTGGTAGCAACAATTGCAAACAATGCACATAATATTTACATATAATCCTCCTAATAGAAGGAAGAGTATGAACAAGAAAAAGAAGAAGAAACTGCAGGGGTAAAAATGTCAAGATCCTTCAAGTTCTTCTTTCTTTATTCGCCAGTGTGCATTGAATTCCAAAACGTCACGAAATGTACCATAAAGGGAAATAAATGGAAAACGCGAACATAGAAATAAATTCTCTCCCTTGACAACTATACATACCTACACAATCTCATTTTATAAATACAAACATTCTGTAACATGTACTGTAACACCTATAAGTATACTTATATTTACTTACGGCCACACCGCACATTAGATCTGAAGAAGTCCGGTTACTCCGTATAAAGCAAACCAAATCCCTTTAATAAAACAAGCGCCGGAAATTCCCTTCAAGGAAGCTGGGCAAATTTAACAATATACAAACATTCCTATATTTCTATTATTTTTCTGAACACTCGTATGTCTGTTTTTTTATATGTACTTCTGTAGATGCTTATGGGAATTCTTGTGTTTCATCCTTGCAATGTCCAAATTGTTAGCATAACAAGAAGACACGCTGTGACAGCTTGCTATTTGCTCAAGGAAGAAAAGGTGCTAACAATATTAATTAACCGCGGTTTTACGGATTTCACAACTTTTCCAAGACTTTATTGCCTAATTCCTACTAACAAGCCCGTGCCATCATTCTTTCTTAACATGTATTTATATATATTTGGACATTTTTTGGAATCGTGTTGTTCCTGATTAAAAATTCCGGCTTACAGGTTCTTATACCATAAGTCGCTCACAATTTCTTGTTAAATTACGTTCCTCAAAAGATGGCAATAGCAAACATCGCTAATAATCTTAACTTATAGCTACTACACTATACAGCTACACTGATAAAGTTATACTCGCCTCACAAAAACGCATAAACCACTCATCAGCAACACGCGCTGAAATAAATAAGGTATGAAGTTTCTATTAACTTATAAAACAAAATTCTACTCTACAGTTAGTACACAGAATGTTGAGCACGGAGTAAAATGAACAATACTTTCCACTAGTATTCGAAGCCGCAATGATTCATTTATGAGTACAAAGCATTTTCCCCTGATCTGAAACCAATTTATTAAATACAAGCATGTTAAGAGTTCTTTATGAGAGCCAAACTGTCGAGAGAAGGTACTCCACGTACTAACTACGAACTTATTACTCTGTGTTATTACACACTAAATATTTATACTCCTATTTCGTAATGACACTTTTACAGGGTTGAAGACAATACCGGAACTTTCTACATAAAGACGTCTCTCGTTCGTTGTTACTGCTTCTAGTAGTATACTGCTACACCAGCCTTTAATTTGGAAACCAACCCTAGTTCGAAAATGTTCAGGGTCAATAATTCTATCACCAACCACGCAGCATTCTCGCTTCTCTAAAAACTTGGCCCTTTCGCAATATATAATGGAAAGGAAATAAAAGAAACTTGTGTGAGTCCAAATGTTCAATTAAGCATGGAGTATACGAAGGCTCCACTCTTTTGATGATTAGAATCACAATCAGGCTTTAAATAAATCATCGTAGCATCTAATTCAATAATTGATTCATGGTCTTTCTCTCTTGTTGTCTTTTACCACAAAGGGCAGACATACACGTATATCTACAGCTAAAACATTACCATATAGAGACACATATAGTCTTACAGGCGAATCCAGGCTGAAAGCCTCATGCAAGTCATCCTGCTGAATCCATCCAACAAGACAAGAGAACACTGAGTTATGTACAGAAATGGAAGAATCCAATAACAAGCTCTTCATCTCTCCCTTTCCCATCTTACATTATTAAGCCTATCGTATATAGCTTGAAGAGCGCAAGGGAACCTCCAGAGATAAGTGAGATGCTACATTTTCACCCCGTTATCATTAATACTAAAAGATATCTCTGATACTTCGACCTATGTACCTTCTCAGACCACATAAGATCGCGGGAACTTTCACAATGGCTAACTTTCTGGATTTACTTCTTCAATAATTCCTACCGTCCGTACTTCTCATTCTCTCTCGCTGCTCCAAGGGGACCCGCAATAGTTGGCAGAATGAAAGAAGATTTGTAGGATAAAAAAAGAGGAGAACAAGAACAAAAGACCTTGTTTTCTTTACTCAAGAAAGGAAAAAATAGTTGGAAAACGCAAAACTTGAACCGCACAAATAAACACGCTGCCAACTTGACTTTTGCAATTTGGCTCGTGACTTTTGCTTAAGGATGTATAAGATGTAACTAACTATTAAAGAGATGAATATACTACGTAGATGAATATGTTTTGACGTACAGCTGCAGCAGTTGAGCAGTAACTGTGTAGTAAGACCTTTGTATGTGGAACACGGTAAATACATATGTATGAATGCTAAGAAAGTACAAACAAGTACGCTGCTACTCCTATACTGGAAGGTGTAAATACTTTTTAGGGCAAACGAATTTCTAATGATAGCCCACATGAGGAATGGACATCAACTAAATGCTAGTGGACATTAGCAAAGTGAAGGAGGGCATAAGTTTGGGCAACCTACGTCAGCAGAGCATTCCTCACTCTGGAATAAGTAATGACAGAGCTAGTAGCTAGCATAGAAGGTGCAAGCTGGAAGTATAATGACAACAATATATGTAAGTATATGTTTCAATGCTTTCACAAGAAGCTCTATCCCTTACAAAACATCTTCGAATGTAGGTGAAAGAAGTGCCAGAGTGTCATTTCTCCATGCATCTTGACTGTAAAGAGGTACTTGAGAGTCAAAAGAAGTGACTATAAAATATCCTTGAATAAATTAAAGGAAGACGAAAGTGAAGGAGGTAGGAAACTTTTTCGGAAAGAACCTCCCTCGGGCTGACAATTCAGTGCATGCAACTTGAAAGTCTGACATGACACCGACTTAAGCACGTTTACATGTTATTTTCTATTCTTTATTTCATAGATATAGACACGTTTACGGCTATATTTCAAAGCCAAAAACATGGATGTGAATGAGTTTCATTCAATCCTGATTATCCTCTCATTGAACAAAATTCAGAATTGAACCCTACAAATACTCTCATTATAATATCAATACGAGGAGAGGACTAGCATCAACATAATAAAATTTTCTTTATTGCTACAATGTCTTCCAAGTTCTCAATCTCCACCTAATCCAGTTACTACTGTATATATAACTATGTTGCTTTCAAAAACATAAAAAATACATTTGCTCTCTCCTTGGATTTTTCTGCTCAAAAGAACCCAGTAATTTCATTATCACACCCAAACTCAATTACGCTGAAAAAAGATACATACACCCTTCACATTTGTTGGGCTGAGCTTTTCAGCGTATCCAGCGAAGCTGCAATATACCTACTTAATACGATACTACAATATGTATCTAGGTATATGTATTTACCTATAGCTACTCTATTGTGTACAAACATATAGGGAAAGATACACCAAATTTATTACACCGAATATCTTGCTTTTAGAATATGCCAAGGCACATTAAAGGGAAATACAGACCCAAAAGTATGTGTAGAGCAAGTAACTAAGGAAGAAAGCTCTGTTTTTTAACATTATTTTTTAAGCCAATCTCTACTATCTGCATATATGCAAGCAACAGACTCGGTCTCACAGTGTGACAATGGCGTCCTAAAGTTAAGACATGCTACTAC
Organism: Lipothrix lubbocki; assembly: GCA_034696945.1. Classification (NCBI taxonomy): domain Eukaryota; kingdom Metazoa; phylum Arthropoda; class Collembola; order Symphypleona; family Sminthuridae; genus Lipothrix; species Lipothrix lubbocki. Next base: position 169,525 of record JAQGAK010000017.1, on the reverse strand, counting down.
ATAATAGGTTGTGTTTACTGCGAATTTTTTCTATGTAGCTCATGGTTCATATGCCTCCAGTTATCACAAAGTCAGAGGTCATATCCTCTTCAGGGCCATTTCCTAGGCTCATCATAGACTCCGAACTTATTGCATTCTATTCAAAGAGTGTGACTCTCCGAATACTCATTTTATATCCTTCTCGAGACACAACCAAGTTTATTTACTTCCCGCCTTGCTGTCAAACAATGCATTTTTTAGATAGAGAGGATCCTCCAGTCAAAGATAGTGACAGCCATAACGATGAAGAAAGAGCGGAAAGTGTCTACGCACAAATAGCCTATATCTTTCCGAGCATTAGTGAACACAATTGCAGAGAAAAAGAAACAGCCTATATTTTTCTGTATAACTGTACATGCGTCAATACTTACATGTAGATACCTACATATACATAAACGCGTACATAGAATAAAAGCTCACAAAAAATTGGATAATGCGAAGTGTTTCGCAAGAGTGGGTTTGAACAGCAAGAAAATAAAAAATCCGAACGGCATGCTCAAAGTCAGTCTGTGCAATTGTTGAGAACATAAAACGTACATCAGTCCCATATATGTATACACTAGGGAAAAATATGTTCTGTAAGATGAAACGGGCCATGCGACCTCTTAGACACACAAATACAAATGGAGTCGAAATCACCGAAAAAAATTATTTTCTTATGACACTGTATCTATCTGTGTAGTAAAACCGGAAGTGTTTCACAATAAACCATTTTTGCCCTACAGCAAAGATTCTACTGCCGTTCATATTACCTCTCTGCAAACTCTGTTTTCAATATACAAACTTAGAGACACACAAATAAGTTCAATGGGTACTAATCAATTTGTATTTTGAATTAAAACAGCATTTCTACTCATTAGTGTTCGCTCCTCAAATATGTAAGTATTACTAATTTCTTACTGAAACTTCCTCATTTCTTGTAGTTTATTTGGAACAAGTGGCCTCTCATGTAAATTTTGCTTTTCAAATTGTTTTAAATTTTGCAGCAGAAAATACAACAACAGAAAGAGAAAGGCTGTATGTATATACGAGAGTAAAAGTTGGGACAGGCAAGCCGCATACAATGTTAAGTAATGTCAGTGCTACTCAACCAACTCCGCAACTAATTACATATGCCATTTGAGTGAACAACGGTGATAAAAACATCGGAGGAAGCATGAAACCATTCAAGAGAGCAAATTGCAGTTCCAAGGAAGTCTAGCCAGACTTGCTGTATCTATGTATAGGCTGATATTTCTTTGAAGTTCCTATGCAGATTAGAATAGAAATGGAGGCTTTGCCTTTTGCAATGCTATATTCACATTGTTATAAGTATAAATATGAGCGTCTAACATTACATTTTTATATAGTAGAAGAGTTGAAAGCTGTACATTTTAGAGTAGAGGTAGGGCTATGTTGAAACTAGACCCCTGCATTAATGGATGATGGAATGAATATGCAAGCAATAATTTTGCGTTTCCATTACAAATGTAAATTGAAAGTGAATGAGTTTGTTTTGCTGCAGTCGAAAAAAAACTCCCTAGTGTTGGTAATAATATTGCATGCAGTATATATAGTAATTACTCCAGTCCTGTTCCAAACAATTTTCAAGCAAATCATGTACAAGTAACAAGATGGAATTTATTACTTTTAACATACATATAGGTACGTAGTACGTATAATTCTACTGTTATTATATTTACATGACTCTTGTTTCATATTTTTTGTTATTCCATCGTATATAATATACTAAATGGAAATATCCAACTACATTGTAATTATATATAATATGCTTGTTTTACTATATAGGGAACGCCTCCTCTTAGGAAGGATGTTGATGGAAACAATTTGCAAATAAAATTCATAAACCATCATCGCTCCAATAGCTTCACTGCTGTCAGGATCACAAAAATCCACCCGACCCGATTTCCCTTTAGGACCACAAATCAAAAGTAAATTGCAAGTCAAGTTCGAGCTCAACTGAGCATGCATAATACCCATAGTCAGATCCTTAGAGATCTGTCAGCAAGTGTAATATGAACGTGCTTCCATTGTGACTTGATTCTTGAATTTCCAATCTTGTATTTTCTATTCTTGAATTTCCTGAAACCTGCCACCACAGTACATTTGTACTATGTATGTACCATTGAAATTAACCTATCCGCAACAAACTTCGCTCCAATTTAAGTATAACAAATATGCATACAAAAATATTGGAAACGCTGAAAATTAAGCCGACTTTTCTGGGAAACGGCAACAGTACTGATTGTATTCAGTGTGAATAAGGCATTGAGAATTGACTCAAGTCAAACGAAAAGAAACTTAGATGATGCATTAGACACACCCTTTCAACCCTTTAGTTTTACCAGGATTCTACTTTCCTCGCATTCATATATTTTATTATACTTACATACATTAGCTTCCATTCTTTAAAACTGTTAACAAGAGGACTTTCTCGTACCGTCAGTTATTTCGAAACCTATGTGTATTCTTGGAGTAGCTTTTCAGAACACATTAGAGAAAAGGACTTTAAAATCAAGAAAAAGCTCGGATATTATAATGAGTGAAGTAGTACTAAAAGAGTGAGACCATTAGCTAGTAGCTACTTTTAAAGAATTGACTTAAGTGAATCAGAGAAAGTAGAGATGGAGGGGAAAGAAGTTGAATTTATGCATCAACGACTTGTTTCCGACATTGAGCTCTTCAACTAATAGGATTGGCCAAGTCCAACCTGCGAACGATTCTGACGACTCTCGGGTAAGTGTAACTACATATGCATATATGTACGTAACGGTTATATATGAAATTATACATATACATAGGTATCTACCACTGGTATAGACACATCAAGATGAAATGCACAAGTATGCTTTTATATGACACTCAAATATATACAACGACCGTATGTACAGTTATCCCCGATAATGTTCCTGCCCACCTATTATTACTCAAGGGACGACTTCTTCAAAGAGGTATAAATCAATTTGAAAAGCTAACCTAGCAAAGAACTCAACAGCTCATTTCAATCATGTTATCCACTCTCACCTCAACACTATTAGTAGTACTACACCCTCGACGTGATCATCATAGCCAAAATTCACAGCACAATTTGAAGTCATCCTACGTACCTGGAACACTATCGCAAACTCATAATAAATTATTGAATTCTTATATTATTGACTCCCTGTATTCTTATCGTACACATAGATACAAACATATCGAATAGAGATATGCAATCATAAAACCAATATCATGCTAAATTAGCTTCTAAGTACATACTTTTCAGTAGTAAGTTTTTTTCTAAGCATTCTTTCGCTGACAATAAGTCAAATTACTAGAATTTGTTTTCGACGCAACCCTGCAATCACTACGTTTGTACAATGTTTTCTAATAGTCCTAAATGGAGCCAATCTCTCCAGGTATATAATAATCTTTCTTCATGATAAATTTTAAGAGAATAGAGTTCAGTTCAAATAAGAGCTTTTCTCCTGTAAATGTGATTATGCCTTCAAAGAAAACAAAACCTATGACTGATATAATAAGGTGTAAGCAGCTTAACGAATATGCTATCAAAAAGGCTTGAACTGTAATGAAAGAAAACCATCCAATGATTCTATGATAAAATAATCCTATACAAATGCTGAAACTTAGCAGATTCTAGAGATAAAAATATTTATTTACCTTTTTCCTCTTCATTGAGCGATTGACGCTCTCGGTGAGGCGATTAATAAAACAGCCAATATATATACTTATATGTGAGGCTGAACAAGAGGTTACAATCAGTAAAGTGCTGGTGTAAGAACTAAACTTATTGTGTTAGTTTCACAAGAACTTACGTACATGACTGAGATTTGTTCGTTCAGAGCTGTGACGACATTGCGAGAACGTACGTCTCCTAGAGTAATACAGTTTACATGGAGGATGGCTATGAAAACCTACTAAAGCCAATTCCAGACAGTAATATCTTGACACGGTTGAAGCAGCAACAGTGAGTAGGATAAGTCGGGAAGGCAGGTGAATCCACAAAATAATTCACTGATTTTAGACAAGATATTGGAACGAGTGTGGAGCCGAGTTTACTACAAGGAAAACGTTGTTCGAGGGAATCAGATAAGAAAAATCACAAATCGCAATGCGGGAGATAGAAGAGGATTTGCTAAAGAAGAGACTCACAGGAACCGGGCACATTCTCACAGAATAAATGGATTTCGACTAAAGGGAATGACATGAACTGAACCACGCTGGAGCTGCTCTTCTCTTCTATTCCCGATTTGGCTTCGAGTTTCACATTCACCACTAACCAACAGCTTGCTTGGCTGTAGCAAAATCATGCTCGTGGAGTTTCGACTTCCAGCAGAAGCAGCAGAAGAAAGAAGCGGTAGCAGGAGTAGTAGTAACAGTGGTGGTGGTAGTAGTAACAACTACAGATACTACCTCAAGGAATATACCTACGTGATTTTGGTGAGTATGTGTAGAAACACCGGACCTCTTTCCCGCAGCTTCTTTCACTTCAAGCCTCCTTCATAGTAGGACACCAGCATACTATTTCACAAACTATATCATTGTGAAAATGTAGTACGCTACAATATATAAGTGAAGGTACCACTCATACCCTCGAAGTGCAGCAGGGACTTGCTATCCAATTTTCCCAGGAATACCAATTTCCAAATGAATCCAAAATAACTGTTTACTACAAGGTCTAACTAGCCTTGCCGCCGTACCTGCATTACAGTATTTAGACTATAGGTATGAATTCTCCGTATGTAGTTATTATAATGTATAAGCGGTATAACTATACTTTTAAATGTGATTCTATCGCCGTCGCCGCTACATTTTTAACCCTCAACCACTTGTGTATATCAAACAAAACGAGCTGATTTCATGAACTTTATTACGCTATATGCTCAAGCATACACCAATTTATAACGCACGTTCACGCATACACACATACAAAAGAACGCACGATGTAAGCAAACCTAACAAGGGCTGTCTGCTAAAAACTTCCTCTTTTTTTTTACCAAGAATTAGAATTCTGCTTCAAAACTTCCGCCCTACTAGTATACTAGTAACAATTTCAACTACGCACTGATTCCAAATTTTCAAGTACACAGGGGGAAAGCATGCACTCGACTGCAGGCCCCGGAGGGAGGTATGCATTTCAATAGGAAAAACGTGTGTACACTTTACTGTAATCATATTAGAATAGTAGATACCTATAGTGCTATTTCGTATGTATGTATAACCCTGGACTAATGTGGAAGCCAATACAAGAGACAATCAGGGAATTACTCTTTTAGATCCAGTATAGCTACATATAGGAAATCCAAACTATTCAAAAAATTTTCCCCGTTTCGTGTTCGGAATGACAATGGGGCACTGCTAGTCATTATCCAGCTCTTGCCGAGTACATTTCTCTGCTTATTAGTACAATGCAGGCATAAGTACCGCAAGAATCTCACTCTTTAAAAAGGCAGTGCACACCCCATATCCTCATCACCGGCGTCGCTACAGTCACTAATGCTCAGCCAGCTACATTAGTGTAACTTCCTAATGGGTTTGTTTTAGAGCTGCAGAATTTCACTTATAACTTTAGGAGACAGAATGGAGTGAAGCGATTTGCCAACGAAATAAAAAAGTAAAGCTTTTAAAGCTACGGTGTGAATTTTTTAAGGAGGCATATATACTTATATATAGTATGAGTATAGTGTGTGAGTAATAGAATCAGTGCTGTGGGTTTTTGAAAGGATGAAAATATAAATAGAAGCTATAAGCTAGATTCTGTGGATTCATGAAGGAGTGAATATACCAGAAAAATCAGCTTTCATCAGCACTTCTAACTCCTAGACTAGCACCATTTACTTAACATATTTTGACATTTGGCATGAATAACCACGTGGCGGGGTTCCGAAATATCTGGTGGTTTACATATTGTAAAAAACGGTACTTGTCCAAAATCCTATTACTGAGGCTCACACAACCTTAGCACCTTCCTATTCACGACCCTCATTCTATTACATCATGAATCCCATTTCATTCCACACATTTAAAATGTATATTCAATTTTTATTCAAATTCTAACACGTTAAATCCGACAAATTTAGTGATAAAATGTGGAGAGAGTAAGGGGGAAAAGTTGAATGTCGCTTCTTCCCATCAAGCAACCTTTGAGTTGCGTTCTTATGTAAATAAATAGATTATTGGTGACTTGACAGCAATTTTTGTACAACCCGATTACCTTGGAAATTCCCCTTTTTGAGCTTATTCACGCTATTTTGTGTAGTCCTTCCATATTATCAAAAGGATTGAATTACGGGAATAAACAAGCTTACGAAGACAAGCATGCTTAAAAGAGACGAAGGATAACAAGGCTCCAGCCTGTCGTGTGTCGCGATCTTTTTAGCAAAATTGGCTCTCTCATCCCTTGACTCTACATTCTTTGTTGCTAAAGTCCGTCGTCTTTACCTTCCCGAGAAATAAAATTGGTAGTAAAAGCTGGGAATAAAGGCGGGGTAATGATACAGTAATGCTGACGCTCGACGGTCCGATTACAAATCTTGAACCATAAACTCGACTAGGTTTTTCTATTCTTATATGATGGGAGCTCCCTTTGTGTTTTGGTGCGGCTAAATCCTCAGAAGAAGAATATTTTCTGCGTACAAACAGGCTCAAGAAAAGAGGATTTTCAGAGAACAATGCTGATTTTATGCACTCCTCCTCTTCCCTTCATCCCTGTTAAGACGTATCAACTTCTTCTTGGTTAGCAAATCCTTGTCGTCCTGTTCTTAAGCAAATCTACTCTGGGTTCTAAAACTTTTACATGCAAATTAAATGCATATACTATACTTACCACACTCGCCGGAGGAAGTACAGTTTGCATTTATCTTTCGAAATAAAATGCTTGGCTGTTTTGAATCTTCAGACAGAATGCTCTTTTAAGCTTAATACACGGAACTTATAGTCTCCGACGTACAAACTATCTCCAGACTTAAAAAGAATATAGATGCACACACTTCAAGCGTTTGAAATAAATGCAGATAAAGTCTTTTCTGGGACTTTTTTCAGAGCATCACCAGCAGCGCTGACGAACTTTCTTGCAGATATAGACGTTGGTGTAGAAAACTACATTCCTTGCATGTAAAGCTATATTCAGAGTACGGAAAACTGCATTACTTGCATGCAAAACCATGTTGGATATCTACCTACCTATGTATGTATGTGTTGTTTGAATTATATTAGAACACTTTAAGTCTACAATGGAAGTGGAAAAAAGAGACATTTTCATCGTCAAACATTCTCCGTCCTCTCTCCGTTCCTTCTCTTCAAAGTAACCACATCTATACGATCATCGCTTTAAACTTGCAACCTCCTTGGTCTGGATCAACTAACTAAGCATTCCTTATGTGAACAAAATGAAACCAAAGTTGTGAAAGAGGAGGCAAACTTGGCGAAACTCAACTAAAACTATTCGCATCAATATGCATTACATTACTACATATATAATAACAACGTATATACTTATTAGACTGGACGTCCGTATGTAATACAACTATACGACAACATCAGGCATGTATAGTAATGAAGGTTTTGAAGGAACAAAGTCAAGAGAAAAACTGAGTAGTCTATAATAACGGCAGGAGGACGGCCGGTGTGTGTGTGTGTGTAAGTTTTAAAACAGTGGAAACCACTCTCTCTCTAGTTCCTGGGCCTTTATCCATTATCGCTCAGAGCCAGCCATAACAGCCGAAATTCAAAGAAAAACATGAGTGAAATTTTATTTATGTTGAATTTATTCAGCCACAGATGGGCTCCGTACAGACCTCTCACCACTTTTATCGAGTAGGTAGATACTTGTGTGTTTGAAGAAAAAAGTCCATTCTTACAAGAAAAGCATCATTACCATAAGACTAACAAAAGGTCCCACTTGAGTAGTACACGAACCTCATGCAAAGAAGTGCACTATATATTTTTAAGTCCATAATGAAAATTGCATGAATGGTGGGTGAAGATGGCTGAAAATATATACTTCAAAGAAAGTTGTTGTATATTTTATCATCTCTATAGCAGTTACAAACTTCAACAGCAACATACTTCTTCAACATTTCAGTTCAATGCTACCCTACAGCAGTTATTCATACTTCAACTTTACTTTACCACAGCCTTGGAGGGGCGCAAAGCCTTACAAGGACCATTTCTCGTTGGCAAAAATACTTTTTTAATAATACTTAACCGGAACCCAATCTTAAATTATGGACCTGGCAGATGAAAATGGGGTGCATGGTTATGTACAGCTGGCGCAGGAATACTTCTCACGAACAATAAACCATTATTTTCACATGCATCTTCTTGGTCCTTGGAAGGGAAAATACTGATGATTTTACAAACACTATAGCATACGTCCGTAATATCCGTTCCCGTAAACTCTTGCCATCATTAGAGAACCATTTATTTCTATTTTTACTTCTTGCCAACCTAGGCGCAATCAAACTACTATATTGATTAATGTAGGGAGTTAAACTGACATTAGCACATTGTACTTATGCATATATATAATCAGTATGCATAAAGGAATATAGAAAACTTGTAAACAGAAAGGTACATATCAGCTTATAATAAACCACGAAGCGAAAATAAAGTGCTGATATGAATACGCAGAAAAGAATAGCGCTTGTAAACAGAAAATAATATGGTAGCTTTGTATAAACCTTATAAGGGTACAGAGCCTTTATAACCAGAAATGAACGTGGAATCCTTCTAAACAGAAACGGTTTGATTGAAATTTATCTGGAAACCACCACTATAACAAAAAAAGTTGGTTGCCAAAATTACATACAGTGCTTGGCAGCCCGAGTAAGATTAATGAGAAATATTGATTTTAGAAGAGTATTATACAGTGATATTGAATGTATAGAGAACGGAAAAGGAAATTATTAACCGTAGGATATGTCAGCAACTACAATAAATTTCATAAACCGTCCTTAAATGGTCGTACTAATATGGAACGGGAATGAGTCGAAATCATAAGCATTACGTCCGAGAGATTGGATGCAGTTCTGTATGACAAGCTAAGGAATGAATGGTCAATTATGTGACATGAATAATCCATGGAACATAAAATATAGTTATTTGAACGAAAACTGCCGGACTATTTAAGCTGCTGTCGCTGGATTAATGTCTTACTGGAGTATGAAGCATTGCATGGAATAAGTGTAAACTTTATAATAAATAGCATATCATTTGATAGAATGCTATAAAGTAACTATGTAGTAAATACGGATGACCGGAGAGTTGTTAAATCATGTATGCTTGCAGTCTATGTCTAAGAATTTCAAAGACCATTCTCTTACCGACAGGTTTCTGAAGTGTAACTCTAAGTTTGGAGTAAGAGTTACGATCTTCCTCTTCGTCATAAGCATCGTTGACGAACCCTGACGGATCGACGGAACTCAGAGGAGAAGGTGTTTCCTCACTACGTGCCTCCAAAGCTTGTAACTTTTTCGAGCCTCGTAGCGATGTTCGCAAAAACTCATCTTCCTTAGCCTGTCTTTCCTCTTGTTCCCGTCTTTTCTTTAGCTCCTCCTGTGAAAGCAAAATAATTAAAATTACAATATCCAAATGTAAATGAGTGATGACTTACATTAGAATATTAATTAAGTATACATGGACAAGTAAAGTATATTACAGGATAATAAATTATAAGAATATATTAATTATTTTTTAATATGCTGCCAAGACAGAGTGACACGCAATTATAATTAACTGAAATTAAGGAACTCGATCATGAATTTTCTTTTAATATCATCAGCTTCACTTTCGTCAAAATTATCTAAATTAATTCTTAAAAACCTGATTCTGAATAGATCTGTAGATATTTTCACCAAAGGGACCACAGAGAATTTGTTTCATGCCAGAATTACAAGGGATTAAAGAATTACCTATTGGAGTCACACATGCCGTTTTTAAACAATTTTTTTGAACATATGCTCGCAATAAGTAAGCATGTAATGTAAGGTATTCGAGAGAAAAAACTCGTATAGAGGAACATTAGTGAAAGGGGAATGAATTGCACACAACTAAAACTTCACGTCATTACCGTGAACCTAAGCAAGCGTGTACAGAAATAATGTGCACCTATTGCTTTAGAACAAATACGAGGGAATAGCCAGGTGTAACCACTTAAGTCCAGTTCTTTATACAAGTGACTCATTACTACCATGTGCTTGCATGCAACTTGCCAGTGGAATTTCCAAAACTAAAAGGGAGACCATGTGTGTCATATTGGGAGATCCGAAATTAATCCAAACAAAAAATCATATGATACGCAGGTTCTCGTGAGGGTGAAAGTGAAACTGCTTCTGTACGGAATTCAAATCCTTCATGGCGTTTATACGCGTTTTAAATTCATATAACTACATATCCTTTCATAAAATAGCCATATTTTATGCAATCACCTCTCCGTTACTATATTTATCACACACTGCATTCCGAATTTGCTCGGGAAATATGAAGCTAGAAAATGTAATTTTATCCCAACGAGAAATCTCAATTTGAATTCTGAATATGAGGATTTTCATAAGTATGTCATGTAGATACATTCACATATGTATAGTATACATCAATAGATTCAAGAAACTTTAAACTAACTTTCCTTTTAGATCTTAAACTCCAAGATAGTTTCATTCCACGAAAATCTCAACTCTGTCAAGCCTCCTATGTTAAGGCACATCTTGCATTAAAAAGTCTTACCAAATTCTTACGAAACCTAATATTCGAAAGTATGACTTTGTATACTTATAACTTGTACACACAAACGAGAGCCAGCCTCATTCCGGATATTAAATAAAGTCTCCAATTTATGTTACTCCTAAGTAGCTCCCGCATCGTAGAGCGTAACCTTAGCCTGCCTTCATATCGCAACTTCAACTGCATTGGTGTAATCAAGTGATGTACAGGACTGGATGGAGCTTAGGACATGGACATAAAACCAAGGAAATTGGATACTCACCTAAACAAAACTGAATTTCAGGAGGAAACGTAAGTAAGTGTAGACAACTCAACACCATCGTAGGATTCCACACTTTCCTCCACGAAGCAAACGGACATGAAGGAGGTTTCTAGTAAACTAGCACGTGCTAACTTCACTACTACATCTATTGATTTAGACAGTTATTACTTGCTCAGTCTCAGTCTCAGCCTTCCTCACTTGAGAGTACATTCAAGTTTCTATTTAGACCCCCCTGAAACTAAACTAAAACTCTACTCTGGAAATCTCCTATTTTTAGATGACATGAGCCACAACAGATATTAGTAGTTAGTAATAATCAGAATAAAATTATACGTTGTATAAAAGAATCTTGAATGCTACATCTTATCCTGGAGAATGTAAAGAAATCCCAATTCAAATGACAGCTTGATTTGAAACGAAAATTTGCCATGTGAACTCATCCAGATTCACTGAACCGTCTTCGTCTTGAAGCTCCATATTTTGTAATAAAGATTCATAGGCTAAAGAAATATTTGTATAAAGGATGAGTTGTTTTCCCGGAAGTGTAGTTATTTGATAATGTCATCGAAATTCAATATAAACGACGACATCAAACAGGTTTATGATTCTGGGAATATGAAATCAAAGGAGAAAAAGTCAATTTCGCTTCTCAAATTCATGTCATTCAAGTGGATTTTGTGAGGATTCAATAGTTGCCAAAGACGACCTCCCTGACAAGTGCTCCTCAAGTGGAATCGTATCGTGTTTCAAAATCTGAATCAATCTAAATTTCAGATGGAGCGCACTAATAACACTCGCTTGATGATAAGTGCTTGTGCTTGATGAGGATGGTAGTATAGTAGCACCGCGATTTTCCACAGATGCGGGTATTATATGTAGTAGTGTGTGTACATAATTGTATCAACAAAGTTTTCTGAACCATGACGAAACAAACCTAACAACCTATACACATAAGCTAACGCACAAGTTCTTGCTGCTACTACACCATTGAAAAATAACTCCCTTGATAGAAGTTTGCGGACATATACATTTGACTCCGTTCATGCTCAGAGGATGAATTCGAAGCAATATTTTATACACGTTTATAATGCATGCATACATACATGCATAAACGTTATCATGAACGCACGCTTAGTGTACACATCATCTCACTACGATACTTGACAGTACTCTGGAGAGATAGAAATCTGCAGTGCATTTGAATCATATCCGCCCACTTTTCCAAACGAAATTTGCTATTTCCTAGCAAATGATTCTTGTATATATGTGGGACTGTGTAACTGTGTTGCACGTCACAATGTAACAGGATCTGGCACAGAGAATGCCTACAACCATTATTTGTTCCACTGGTGTTTAAAAATTCTACGTGTTCTTTAAAAAACATGTATAGCATCATTACACCTCTCGCACACGCGAGCTCAAAGCTATATAATATAGCACTTCTAAGCTTGTACAACGATTTCATAATTTATTGCAATAATGCCCGAGTGATGCAAACCTCCTACTACGACTAAAAATATCTACCTGACGATGGCACCAGAAATGGTACAAGGCTATAGTCATGCAAATGGCATCTTGCAGAGCAGTGTATGTATGTAGATATTGCTGAATATCGGGATATAGAAAAATTGTATTTATATACTTACATTCTCTCTATAATATCAAAGCTTTCAACTTATTATTATAAACTTCCTGAGGGGTTTGACTACAAAGTTAATCCATGTGTTATAGGTACCCCGAGGTGTGGCTAAATACCTTGCAAACTTCACAAACATACGGTAGCTCTTTGAGTTTGAACTTTGATATTTATTCGGAATTCTTTGAATGATCTTTTATGTTTTGTAATTATTAGTGGATGTTTTATGCGTTTCACTTTTAGTATCCAGGGCAAAATAACAAAAAGATTCCTAATGAAAAACTACGCATTCCAAAATCATCCGTATCCGTGGGTTCGTCAACAACAAATTTAATAAATACTTTCATTTGTCTATTGCAACTAATGAAGTTATTACTTTTTACATATGAAATCTTCAGAATTATTCGAACCTCATGTTACATATGCTATCTTTTAGATTTTGCACCAGGTGATAAATAAACTGGAACATTTTAACTGCAGCAATATTTCATCAAACAAGTATATAGTGAGGTGAAATTTTCATATTTTTACTACTATTAAAGTTTACGAGCGCTTTCTGGTTGCAAAAATGTTCGGGACATAAAATATATACGCCTATACGTTGACAGAGTTTATTGAAAATATACTCAATGGTAATTAAATGGGATGAGCGTCTATAGCTTTAAATACAGTCGTAAAAATCGAGTTCGTGAAACCGAATGGTAACAAAATAATAAAAACAAGATAAAAATTATGCAAAGCATGAAAAAATGGAGTGTAAATTATGTAGTTTAAAGGAAACAAGGTAAAAATAATTAACAAGATAATAACACTGTTGTTTTCACTTTGGGCTAAATGTAGACATACATACATGCATCCATCCAACCTAACTAAAGGTTGAAAGTCGTAAACAATGAATATCTATTTCACTTATTTACAAAGTTATTCTAGAGGTCTGTCAACCGTAAAAGCGTTACCACTTTACAGGGTTCATATAATGATTGATTTGAAAAAGATGAATCATGAAGTGCAATATGTAGATACAGATACGTTACATGTCGTATATCATTTAAAGGATGGGCATACGAGCAATAAAAATGTTCATAACGATTCCTTTACCTGGTACTTTCGTATTCTCTCAGCTTGATCCCTGGACGGTGAGACTTCGGCGGATACGTTGGGACTGACGAGAGTTCTGGGAGGGACATGAGGAGCTTGCGTATTGTTATTATTCACATTCCAACCCTCCTTGTCACCTATTCTTGGTGGTGGAACAGGCTTTCCTGCCGCACCGTTTTGACCCGAGTATCCCGGAAGCGTAGCAGTACCATTCCCCTTACTAGCACTCTTTGGCATTTTATTATTGTTTGATGAATTCAGGGTAGTTGCCTTACTGGGCGGGTAACGTGGGGGAGTTTTATTTCTCGGCACAAATGAATCTGGCACATCAACAGCCATTTCACGATGTGGTCCATTGTCCCACTCTACCATGTTGATCATGTTGGCATACTGTGCAGCCTCCACAACTGACTCACGACTTGAACTTTTACTACCACGACTTCCCGACCCTTTATGCACAGGTGATGATGACTTGGGTCCTTCGATACTTTCCTGCGAGCCGCTGATGTTCTCCCGACTGGCTGTCGCTGACTTCTTTGAACTGCTGCTGGTACAAATCAAATCACCATTTAGTATATCACATTATATATAAATTAATATCCACTCTGTCTAACAAGGCATAATCACACATCTTACATTATACTTTTGCTATTTGTTCCACTATAAACCCTAATATCCGTTCCATTATCCATCATGCGCAGAAAACTTGTAATAATAACTTAATTTCATATTCCACATACAATTCTGCTCGGAATATTCACATATGACAATCAGAATCAGAAATGGATTGGAATACAAATGTCCTATATGTCACGTTTCTTATTACGAAGACACCAAACCACTCAAAATGCAAACTACTCAAGAAACCTCCTACACTCATTTGTATGTCTTTAACTGAACATATGTGAAACCAATTCCAGCGTCGTATGTCTTGTATATCAGCATAAATACAAGCAAAACCTTCCTGGGTTTCTTTACTTTGGTAAATACTTTTACAAACTAAGCGGTACGTAATAACCTACAAATATCTTGTTTACATAATGTCCTCCTCGTTTGTGTAGCTTCGCGAAGCAGTCATTATACATGGAGCTCCGGTCCGTAAAATCTAAATAGCAGATTATGTAGGCATAACTCGCATGATTCACTATTCATAAATCGCAAATTCGATGTTCTACCTTTGGTAGTGCGAAGTAGAAAAACAAACAGGGACTGCTTATGGGTTGTGAGATTTTGCTTTCAATAAAAGTTTGTTGATTTAGCAGATTGAAATATGATGTTATTAAACTATACCTCCCTTGTGTAGGTCATGTAATAAGGATAAGTCATCTGAACAACTCACTCCAATTGGAATAAATCCAACTTGCTGGAATCATTCATCCCTAAACTTCACAGATACTTGTTTAGCTAATACACATACACACGTCAAAAGCACAATATTGCAACTTCCTGGCTGTAATTCTTCATTGGGGTTCCATACATAATTTCAAATGATAGTAAGAAATTTCTCGGACCCCTAAATAAAATCTTTATAGCCGATACATTGACAACTGAACGGTATATATATACAGCAATAACAACTCTTGAGTGAATACTAAAATGTCTTACTATAGACCTTTTAGAGAAATTTGAACATGTCACCGTAGCACAATATTCAATTTAGCAATACGGAAAATTTAATATCCATTTGATTATACTTACAATGTTAGTGGGAAGTACAGATATAGCATCAAAATCAAAACTTTTCGCCCTTCTGGCGCTTTCTAATAAAGAAAACTATTTCATAAAACTAACGCAATAATTGCCTGAGGTAATCACACGTCGGGGAGTATTTATTTTGTTTTAGACTCCATCCTTTCAGATCCGAATCTCTTCCTTACATTGAAATTAAAATATGCACAGAGGGGACTGCGGGTGGCAGAGCCATATATGTATATAGATAAACTAAACCTTAGAGGACACATGCTAAGATATAATGCAACTATATCTACATATATCTATAAGTGTACATACATAGCATACGTACGTACACAATATATGAATTTAAATTAAACCAAAGCACATGCGATACGTAGCTATACTTAACTTATCTGGGTTGTGTGCTATAGCATGTGGGATTAGGAGAAAATACGGATGTTTTCATGAACGAAATAGTGGAGAAGCTGGTGGAAGACTTTGTTTTCAATTTAAACAGGATTCTCAAACACTGCATTTGCCATGGACTAAGATTTTAATCTCGCAGAAATCATTTGAATACTGTTTCAGTTGCATATGTATAAGTATAGTGAAGCACTTATAAATAAATACTAAACAAATAAGCATGTACATTTGCAATTGCTATACAACAGTCCATTTTGTCCTAAATTTAGGTGTAAATACACATGGGTACGTCCATATAGTAGGTACATCAATAGAAATATTCTATTCCAAGTTATCCAAAAGTAGTTTGTACACCACCAGAAGAGCCATTACTTTGTCAAGCATCCCGTTCTACAGAGGAAAACTTTGTGCATAATTTGTTTCATGATTTAATTTCTTTCAAATATTCCCTCCCACCTGAAGTCATTAAGGTTCTGAATTGCCCTTTCTCGTAGCACTAATTTGTTTATTCTCCACCATTTCCTTGTACCAAATCAAGTAATAGCTTGGCAGTATACAAATATGTATAGAGCTACTTTGGTTAAATTCAACATAACGAAACAACTGCAGATTTAACATTATAACTTCAGAGCCTAGAGGAACATGTTGACTACATATCTATGTATATAATGCTTTTAACATAACCAAAATCAAGTCTTGACTGACACGGAATTTGATTTCAACAAATATTCAACACGATTGGCTAATAAACACGATAATAATATTTTAAAGATTAATTGGATTTTTATTACTTCATAAAAACCAGGGAAAATAGAAATATGCTGGTTGATGAACCTCTATAATTATTGCTCATTTGCATTACATATGCCACACGCTCGCCGCCAGCAATTAAAGCTTATAACTTCCACGCCTTGATTGTAAAATTAAGGAACAGAAATACTATGATGTTCAATTGCGATTTTAGTACACGATGACATATTTAAGGGCTACAATAGTGTAAACAACTTTTATCACCCGAAGGTATTTAACGACTTTGCTATGAAAATACATTATTCATTAGAAAATGCAATTTTCCATCGATCACACCGAACATTGATTTTATGAATAAAATATCATGGTAGTGTCTAACTCTTAATGCATATGCAAGTATGTGAAATATTGTTATAAAGCTATAAAAGGTGTGTACTGACCTGAAAAGTTTTAATTTGACTCTCTTCATTGTTAAGTTATTCAATACAAGCAATTTAGAACATAACACAAGATTTTTCGAACTGAATTTGACTTAAAATACGGCACAAAATGCGATGAAGAAAATCTCCACATTTACACAACAACATATATTTATTGCACTCACAACAAAATGCACCAAAACTAAAGCACGAGCGCCGGAGTATTGTATATATCAAATAGATTCTGAATAAATTGAAATTTGCTGCCAAAGTGGCAATCAAGTTTACAGTTACGGAATTTATATTGGCAAGTAAAGTATAAATATAAATGATTACAAAGTATGCAGCCTATGATAAGACCGATGCCATTCACAGAACATGTTATCTCATCACCTCGCCTTATCTAACCTATCGAATATATGTGTATGCAGGATCATGTAAACAGCTAATTTAGATTGTGTTGATTATTGTACTACTAAATTAATACCAAAGGAATCAGTGTTTTTCAATTCCAACCCGTACATATCTCCCTCTAATCCTGCTACCATGATATCTGCCAAATCAGTTTATTTGCATGCGCAGGCAAACATATGATATGTAGAGTAACTACAATTATGATATCATGTATGTCATATTTCCAGTCTTACGTAGAAAATATTCCAGTCTTGTTTGTAATAGATCTAGAATAAACCAACCACATAATAAACTGGAATAATAAATCTGGTATTTTCAGTAAATAAATCAAATAATTAAATTCTATTGCTAGAAAATAAAGTGAATTCACGTTTGCACAAACAAGTAAATAGGTAACGTTACGCGTTTAAAAAATAAAAACAACAATAAAATTCTTGGAATCAACAGTCATGTAGCTCCGAAAGAGCTTCAGTAAGATAAATGGCTCCGGATTTTTTTAGCAAAGCAATAACATTGGTTGTACACAACAGCTGTATACATACTGTGTAGATACTACAACCAGAGTCTTTGACTTTTCCGTTCCTTATTTCCTTTTACTGCTAACACAGTGCACAAACTTCACGGTTCGTAATCGCAAACAATGCATTAGTGTTAGAAGTGAAAGAAGCCTCCTTGTCTCTATAACCTCCACGACATCTGATTATGAACCTGTTACTGTGGCA
Source organism: Lipothrix lubbocki (assembly GCA_034696945.1). NCBI lineage: Eukaryota > Metazoa > Arthropoda > Collembola > Symphypleona > Sminthuridae > Lipothrix > Lipothrix lubbocki. Next base: position 151,369 of record JAQGAK010000017.1, on the reverse strand, counting down.
TTGTACTAAGACTGTATCGGCATTATAGTTGCCAAAATGCAGCCAGAGAACTGCAGTACAAAGTTCTGCTTTGGAATTTATTGTTGTACTTACATGTCGGGACAGACTTCTATCAGAAACTATAACATACCGTTGCCTCGAAAGAGACAAGGAAAATGGAGAAGAAACAGCTTAATACACAATAATAATAGGTTGAATAGCTTACAGAAAATAAAGATAACAAAGTCTACTACCCACGTCAACGTCTTCGATGATCATTCTAATGCAAATTTTATTCATGGGTAATGATTACTCTAGTTCGACACTAATATAGAACGATCATTTTTGCTCAATTTTAATGGATATATTAACACAAATTATCTAACTCGGTACTAATAATATATCATAACACTCGTATGTACATACAACAATGTATTCCTTTGTATGAAACTGTAATAATGACATTCATATGTGGAACGATTATTCTCTTCGAGACTTGTCTGCATGTACGGTTTTGACATACTACTAACGTGAATGTAGAAATGGTACATAGAAAATTGACACCAGGGTATTTTATTCAGCAGCATACAAGAATAGCAAAGTAGATCAAACCTTTTCAGGCATTTGTAGCACTTCACAATTCCTTTAACAATAGTTCTTTCTTAGTACGTTTATTTCTTATTCGGCTCCAGACATTATAATACCTACGTAGTTATCTGTATGTGCATTCGGGACATACATTAGTTAGTATAGTTATATAGAAAAACATGTTACACCGAGCTGTATAGGACACACACCGAGCAGTGCTGGTTGGTATTTCACACGTGCCCTACTTTATCTCCCTTGTCTCTGCACCTTACCATAGGTACTGGAAGAAATTGGATTCAAAAATTTGCATCGGACGACACGGTTCCGGACTAGAGAGATGCATATCTATAGTAGATACCTGCTGTGTCCGTAAGAATAATATCACGCTGAATAATGTGTCGATTTTTGTAGTTATTTGTTCCGTTATGTCTAACCTGAAATCTAGGCTTTATTTCCAATAGGTACACCATATTCTAACCTACATCGTAGTATTTTGTAACCTACTGAAATATTTTGCAAGCCAGAATGCATAGTAAATAAATATTTACCAAAGTAACAAAATGAACATATGAAGTTGCTGACAGCTCCATATTGCAAACTATTACAAATAACAACAATAAAAAGGAATGTGCTATACCCGCACGTTGAGGACAACAGCGTTACAAGTAATAAGTAATGTCAAGGCCCGACAAGGTTCCCATATTCAAAGACATAATGCAATAACAACATCCGAACCGCTGTCATAAAAATTCCTCGAGCTTCGCATCAGAGCATTACTCTTGCGCTTTAGTATCTACGTAGTATGTAAAGTTCCGATTTATATCTTTTATGAAGATGGCGAGTAGCGGAGAAAAATTAGTTTTTTATGCTTGTTTACTATATTGACGTAGACATAACAAATGGTCCAGAAGCCTTGTCAATGACATTATGGTCGCCACTTTGAAGTGAATGTTATTATTATGCATAGAGCGCACTTAAGTGGTAAAAACATCGTTATACCACAAGTGTTCGGAATAATGTATCGCATCTTGCTACAAAATATATTATTAACGGATAGGGACAATAATAATAAGTACAAGGAAGGATACATAAGTCAAAAAAGTCAACGATGTAAGTATAGCGCTTTAATACACTTACGCATAGGATAGGTATATGATGTACAAAAAAGAAAGACAAGTTGCGTCACGAGACAAGCTGTCTTCCACGAGAGAATTGATGTATATTCTGTACTCTGTACCTACCTATATTCGATACTACTATATGAACTATTGAATATTGAGAAAGATGGATTTTCTGTACTTAAGTATACTTATATAACCGGATGGAAATTGAACGGGATTTTTTGTACCTATTTGTAGCTAAATAAAAAGTTGTGTAAGTATAAAAAATGGACTTACTTGACACTCTCCTTGCTGACAGATTGTTTGGCAGGAAAATTACTTAAACTAATGTTCGCGTCACCTGGAGTACTATCTAGAGCTGTAGAGGAAACACTATACTGACCATTTGGCACATGAGTCGTTGCGGCAACGTACAGTTTACCACTTTGCACTGAGCCACTTTTCACGGTCACAACAGGTTCACTCAATAGTTTACTACGATGACCGTTTGTGAGGAGTGGGGATTTATTACTGTGAATATTGATATTAGTTACACTTGATGGATGCACAACATTTGCACTACTACTTATTTCAGTCGTGCTGACAACACAAGTCGTAGTCGACGGGCTGGAAGAATGTGGTGATCGTTGCCGGGGAGAATGATCTACTCCTCCAACGATGTCGTCTTCGCCTCCGCCTCCACCACCGACACTTCGATGCAGAGCAACTTGTGAACTGCTCAGCTCGGCAGCTGAAGTCACGTAAATCGGACTTCCAGTCGCTGCTTCGATCAGTCCGTTTAGCTCCGATGTATCTCCACTTCCCGATGGAGTCTCGCTCAACTATAAACATCAAAACAAACTAATAGTTAGTCTCACGCAAGCACACAAACACACATATATACCAACAAAACATATTAAACGCATGTACAGTAGGGCAACTTCTCATTAAAGATCTTTGAGATCTAACTAAAATATTATCGTTGGTTGGTTGGATTTCCTTAAGAAGCTCGTCCTTTGCTGTAAGATTTTGCCACAGGGGATTTCACTCTGATTTCATGATTTCATCCTTTGCTTAATGAATATTTGATACTCTTGATAAGCTCCACACGAAGCCAGTTCGGTTGTGTATATGAGATTTGATTTGAAGGTGAGAGAGCAGCTCAAACAAACACAGCGAACTTTGGCCGCGAGAGCTTCAAAGTCTACATACATTTATAAAGGTATTTCTAAACTTAACCTTCCAATTTAGTCAGTTTTTACTTAATCTGCTTTTCTCCTGACGACCGTTTCACCTTATAATTTCATATTAGAGACGCCGAAAATTCGATGAATGCCCATTAATTTAGTATCACTAATTAATCAGCGGCTCCTAGCACAACACTACCATAACAAGATCACTGAAAAAAATTCTGTGCCTGCGTTTGCTAATAATCTTATAGCCAGGCAGAAGAAGACCTGTACTAACTCAAATTAATCAACTCGAGCTCGTAACTAAGTTACTGAATTCCCTCCGCCTCACACTGAGGATACCAGGAAATACATGAGTTATGGAGCAAATCAGAAACACCGCTCGTTGGAACCACCACTACGACGCAAATGAAATATAAACACCGTCATAGGTACACCACCAGAAAATATTCATAAGCACTCTAAACCAGCGAGAGTGAGAGAGAGAGAGAGACGAGAAGAAGAGCATCCACGAAGCAAATATGCCTTTTAGGTTTCACTCTTTTGGGTAAAATTCTATCTACTCTCTTTGCATTTGAAGGATTATCATCTGCAAAAATTCTATATAGGTACCTACAATTAAAGCACATTGTGATGGTTCATACGAACTTTGGTCTATTAATATATGACCAGATCTCTTCCTACGTCACGTACACTCATGCGTTTGACAGTAATCGCAATATAATGAAAATTTCCAGGCAAATGCCTGCATAATACATAGAAGCTTCAGCCAATTCAAAAATTAACATCCTCTCACAAGCTCCCTGAGCAAAATCAAATAAAGAGGTAATGAAAAGTGCAGTCACTCTATATAGTTCATATGTATGTTCATAGGCGAGCATTCTCGTACGTCATGATTTTCGAGCATCCATGCATTATGCATATCGGTGGTGTAGGTGTATAAACGGGAATCCCGTACATAACTATAAATACAGTAATCCTCTGGCCGAAGCTCATATTATATTAATAGAAGTCCATTTTCTAATTAGTTTCTCGAATTTCCGCCTAAATCTTTCTGGTGGATTTTGCTCATATAACCAAGATTATTGAGAAAATTTTACGTATACATAACGCTCTCTCTCTCTCACTCAGGTTAGGATAAAACTTGATAATCAGCTTAAAAGCAAGATAGAATGGGGCAATCTAATCACGCACAATCGTTCTCCCTAGGATTAAAAATCTTGCTGTATTCACGGATTCAAATCTTGATTACGTTCGTTGTGAACATGCGTTCAAGAAGCCATGTCTTCTCTGCTGAAAACACTCCTTTTATTCCCTAATTTAACTCTACCATCATGCTTTACTCCCTTCAATTCAACAAAATCTCCCCATAACTACCACCAGACTGTAAGTGTTGAATGTGGTAATAAAACCTAAATAAGTTGCCCATATGTGTCTTACAAAGCCAAAGACAAGTGCTCAGGGTTCTGTAAAATAAGTTACTCAACTACATTATTTGTCAGTATATACAAAAGGCTAAATGGGTGAAGAAGAAAACAACCTCGAGAAATTCATTGGTTTTCATCCACCAGAAGAGCCTCCGAAAGTTATGCCAATAAGTATATGATGGCTGTTTTGGATACAACGAGCCCAATTGTATCATCGTAACTACACACACTTACTAATGCACGCACATATAGAGAAAAGAAAGCCTTTTGCTGGCAGCACTTAGCCGTTGAATAACTAACGAAGTGCCTTTTCAATGGAAGAAAATCCCTTCGAAGGAAGTAGAAGAAGAAGAAATTGCACGAGAAAGCTTTCCCCATTATTTGTCCGTGGCAAATTTCTCGACTCTCAACAGAATGTTTTGCACTTTCTTCCCTGCATTCAGACCCTAAATTTCCTTATAAATTTCCCACAGAGAAGTATTATTGCAGAAGATGCTGCCCAAGCAAGGAGACAATAATACATATATTTCATGATGTAGCACTCTTTCCTGAAAACCAATTTTTTTCTACGCCAGGCACTCCACATATGTAGATACTTAACACATATGTGCGCCTACACAGGACAGAGGCTTAGGAGGGAAGTGCAGCGATACAAACGAAAATATGTGGCCACTAAAATTTATTACTCCTGACTTGGGCAACTACGGAAGTCAAGAGGAAGAAGAGCTGAAACGAGGCCCGAGGAGAATCCTTAGGTCTGTAAAATGGATGTGCATCTACAAGTATAGATACATCATGCTGGCAAAAACTTGATTAGAGAGATTTGGGTCTGTATAGAGCCTTGCCTTTTTTGGCACAACATTTGCCGAACTTCAGCTATAAATTTATATAAGTATAATTATATGTAATAACTTGAATTTAAATGGTAATAGTATCCTATTATTTCTGTATGTACTTTCATCTCAATTCCAAGTCTATAGAAACATACTACGTACTAGAAGGACTTGACATGTAGATACTACATAATAATTGTAGGTACGTACATGCTATAATTGATTTGTGTAGAACAATTCATAAATTGACGAAGATATTTCCGTTCGGAGCAATAACTCTTCACTATCCGTAATGATGGAGCACCTACGTGTTCCAGCAGAAATTACACCAAATGTAACGTAAACCAGTAGGTAATTAATTTGCTCACTTTTCATTTCCGGCCAAATTGGCTGTAGAAATCGTATAAAAGTAATGACTTTTGGGCGCAAACGTTTCGAACAGTATACTCACTATTAAGTACAATAACACCAAACCATTAGAACGTCAACGCAATTACGCAAGAACAGATATTCATGCACAAATCTACACATCACCCCAAATCAACATTGATCACTACAGTCTAAGCAGGTAACGCACGCAAAATGCAAAGAGAAAACTTCCACAGGGATAGGGTATAGATTGCGAACGGCAGGAAAAAGCTTTACATTGTGTTGACGAAGTAAATGACAGGAAATCCACCAAATTAATTTTGTATGATTAAATGTTGTTGTTGTTGTTGTTGGAACTAAGATCAGTAAATTGACCCTCAAAAGAACCAGTGGTATTTGTTCAATACAACTGTGGAGCTATCGAAACAAACAGGAAAAATAACGATGTTAAAAATCGATTTACGTAAGCTCACTGCTGTGGACACTCCGCACGAATTCGATTTGAAAGAACAACATTCATCCCCAGTCCGAGAAATCAAAGTTTCAAAGAAAACCTTTTTTTCTATGTACCTATATAGATTGGTTAACAACACTTCCTGTAATTTATTTAGTCTCGCTGCCTTCATATATGTATACGCACAAGAACAGACAACAGTGCAAACATGTTTGAAAATTAAAGTCGGTTCGGCGGTAAATAACTGTCATTGAAAAGGGATTTCGAAGAACAAACTTTTATTTGTAGTAGCAATTGAACGAAACCTCATTCAATCATTGCTATGAGTATATATTTACAATGGAGGAAAAATACCAGTTTTAATTGCTTTGTACCCAAACACGAACTGTAAGGCGATTCTGTAATACATATAAGGAGACACTTTTCAATCCCAGATAATAGAATGTCCACACAGAGGAGAGACAATCAATCCGAGCACTACAGTTCTTTGAGGTCGGATTTTGGCAGGCCACAGACACACTGGTAACCTAAAAGAGTACGGAAAACCGTTGATGCTGTTGCTTGCCCAGGCATCGAGTAATTTAAAATATATACGGGCAGTATACGGGAAAGACTGACAAAAGACTCAATACATTTTATGCAATTTTAAATGCGCAAAATCATTCAAACACAAAAGGTTTTCTTCGATTTGGACTGATTCAATCCTACAGTAGCCCTGCATCGCTGAGAGTTTCGTGTGGAAGACGCGAAAGGTAGACTGACGGAGTAACGATCATAAAGAGCAAGCTCAGCTCTTCAAATGTGATTACACAACGCTCTGCCAAAGTTGCATACAGAACAGAACGAATAGCATAACTATATGTGAATGGTACAAGTTCGGGAGAATCATATAAGTATACTTATATGCTCGCTTCATATAGAGAGCAATATTATATATGGAATATGTATATATTCGTCAGTATAGAAACATATATATACATAGATAGATTTACATATATATACATATATATGAGTCTTTCATACAAAAGTTAGATTATACCACGCTGTAGTTGAGTGTGTGGTTTTAACGTGTCGAGAGAATGAGTGGCATTCCATGCATAGCTGAGAAATCGTCTATTTTTCAACTCTCATCCTATTTTGCTGCTTTCGACAACGCTGTGCATGCAATCTTGAGTTGAGCCGCGAAATGAGTGACACATGTCCTAATCCTGATATGATAATCAATTACATATGAGTAGAATGTATTGTATATTACAGCATTTTGTATTCGTTTAAATTCTGTTTGTATTATTAACTAAGAATTTATTAAAATCTTGGATCGAGGTATTTAATGGAAACTTGAATCAGTTAAGCAGTATGTATAGTAGATGTTTGACCTGCGGAGTGATGCAACACAGAAATAGACTTAGTACGTAAAATATTAAAAGCTGTGGAGTCTCTTTGCCGACCTTGTTATGGAGTGCGTACCTACACTAAACTGAATGTTGAAGCGAACAAACGGGTTACATTAGCCAGAAGAAAAATCGATACTCCATAGACTCTGAAACAGTTTTTCGACATTATGGATCGGGCGTGTACGCCAATTCAAAATCAACTCCTTTGCTCGATCTTCGTTCAAGGGTCAATTTTGATTCACCTTTAAACTCCTGATTCTGAGGATGTTAAGAGTAATGAGGGATATAATCAGTTTAGTTGTAAACCTCTTTTCATAAGAGCATGCGTGGATTTCATGTACAAACCAAAAATCTCGAACTTAATTGCACCTGCTAAATTAATATTTCAGCTCATCCCTAAAACGACAAAACCTGGGAAAATAATCCTTCACGCGCTATATTTGAAGTGAGACAAACCTGCTGGAAATGAAAGCTAAATGCAACCATGGACGTAAATACTTGTATAAGATACAGAACCCATCCTGCATGCAATTAAGAATTTCTTTAAGCATCCTCGAGGAGCTTCCTGATTGCTAAAACTGCAAGTTCCGAAGTCATAAATATACCACGGAATGTGAGTTAATTTCATGAAGTAATTGTACCGTAGGATTCTTTCGCTATGGACGGCGGCGGAATCACAGTCAGCAGCGTTGGATATTTTTAGAACTTGTTCTTGTTCTTGCTTTTACCATTTTAATTGCGTGTATATTTTTTCTTGTCAGCACAAGCCCGAAACACACGCTGTCTTCCAGTTTACCCACAAATTAGTATCCTTCATCCAATCTCTTATATACTTGCACGGCATTGTTTTTGTCATTTCTTCATTCGCTGGAGTACAGCGTGATAATATGTTATGCACATGGTGAGGTGCCATGTGACGACAGCTTGCTTTTCAACAAAGCCACAACGACATGCTTCTTTTTGTAGATGCATCTCAAGTTTTGTAGGGATCGGAAGCAGGTTTGCCAAGTTTACACAAAAATTGTTAACGTATATGTAGGTACTTATGTGAGTACAATTATTTACTACATCCGCATACTTGTATAAGCTATCTAAATTCTCCAATTTACACATATATTTCATATAAACTTTGTCTAATGTAAAATACACAAGTTAGACGTTCAGAAAACATGTATCTAATGGCTTCGTGCTATATGTGTTTTCATACGTACCCCATATGTACAAGTGTTCTGTGACCGGAAAAGAAACCGGATATCTGATTTTAAGTCAGACCTCCGTAGCCAAATGTTCTATTACAAGTTCAAACACATAATATGATATTCCCTACACTTTGTGTTTTCCTAGTACTTTTTACGAATATAAAGCCGAACATTGCTAAATTCACACATTCACAGTAGATATGGTTTGTATGGATTACTATATGACAGTTCTTGAACCGCAGTCGTATTAGAACGTGCAAAATGTGTGTTTATACTAATGTGAAGTACCTACATCACATATATCTTCACAGTTTTCCTTCAATGTTAAGAACTTTTATTTATTGCTTCTATTAACTCATTTATATTTGAATTCACAGTTTTAGCTAAACTGGTTTAGTTTGCTTTATCCATCATTTTATTACATACATTTCTTATCCAACACATTACATTCCTAGTTCTATTTGGTATAATTAATAGAGTAATATTATGTTTTGTACTATTTTAGGTTTAATATGCTCCAACTATTAAACTCATACACTGCGCCAGACAAATTGATATCTCATGTCAATTGGCTTCGACATTACTTGAAAGAGCGTGTACTATAAAACCGGCCTAAAAATGAGGTGCGAAAATGTGGGAAAGCTTCTATATAATTTAACATTCCCCTTTCAACCATTAGCTGATAAAATGGAAAGGTTCCTATCTCTCTATTTTATAGCTTGGAAGACTGCAGATAATTGAATGACTTGGTGAAAACAATCTCGATTCCATTCGACGAGCGTGTGCATATGAGGGCTAGAGGGAAAGTAATCATTCTGTTCAAGTCGATTTCAAGCACGACATTTCTCAAGAGGCTTCCCATCCTCAAAAAACGTGGGTGCATTATTTTATCCATGGAAGTGATTCCGAGGATACACACAGTGATATCCGAGGATAAATGTATTATCCTATACAGAGGAAAATCCGCCACTCAATCTTTTTCAATATCTCCAGACAGATCTGAGGTTCTTCTTCTCGAATCGGGAAAAGATGAAAATGGGAAAATCATTCCCGGCGCGAAGCAAATATTCTGGAGTTTCTACTCTCTACGTATTCGTTTCTCAGGCTATAGAAAATAACTCGTTTTGCAATTACCTGGTGTGACAATTTGGTCATATCCACAGGTTTGATTCTCTTGAGAGCCGAGAGCTTCTCGAGACGCTCTCGTGCTTGTTGTTCCACCGCAATGACGAAGGCATCTTGTACGTTGCTCTGAGATGCTAGATCCAAAGCTGTAAATATAAATAAAACATGATTTTATTAATAATTCAATAGCATATGAAATACGTCTTTGTATGTATAGATACATATAGAATGTACCTATATCTATTATTTATCGGCATGATAGTAAATACGTATGACTGTTTTGCAATATACACAAGCACATACATAGCTCTTTCTCTATGACTTGTCCAAGTAACCTTATCCTTCTGCATACTGGATGGATTTATAAACACGCAATTATCTCTCTCCTCTTTGCATGACGTTATAGCTTGTTAAGCACATGCATAACTTATAAGGAATTATTTCTAAATTAGTCATGTCACAAGAGATAGGAGGTACTCTTATATTAAATTGTACCTAATTTATAGTCAAGTATACACCTTCTACCGAATCTTATAGTTTTTTGTTTCTGCCATTAATTTTTTGGAAGATTGTATTCCTATACATGTTCAAAAATGTTCAAAAGTGAATCCACCATAAATACTGTCTGATCCTTTTAAGGCGGCTTACTCTCGGTCGAGCACCGATTTAATAAAGGACACTTGACATACTAAATCTCCTGATTATCCCTTGTAAATTCCTGTCTTGGGGCCGCTTTACCCAGGAGATGGTGAGAAAAAGGAGCGACAGGAGAGGACAGTGACTTAGATTAATTTCAACTGTAAGAGTAAACATGTATGTTAGTATAAGTACAACCAGTGACTGCTTATGTTACATCACAAGTATTAAGCCTCACAATTATTGAATGAACCATATTGCGTACACATATTCGTATAAAACAACATTATAAATCGAGATCCTTTACAGTTAATATCACATCACCAGTGCGGCGACGTAACTTATTAGTATTAAAGTTCACAGAAATTAGCAGGTTAAAGTTAACTCGAAAATTATGCACGGACACAACAAGGTGAAGAAGAAACAGCAGCAGAATCAGCATATCAGCAGCTGAGCAATGCCGGAGGAGGCCATTGACTTGAAATTTGAGCAAATAATCTCCTTTGGAAGAAGCAAATCTCTTTGGTTTGCAAGGAGCAAATAGATATAGAGGTGGGGCGGAAAATTCAAGTATACACACACGGAGCACACGAATTTCATGAGACTGACCCTGATCCTGTTGGTTCAGTAGGCGTTGTTGAGACTCACGTTCAGGCGTAAGCATGTACGACAATTGTGACAGACTGGGGCTGACACTGGCAGTTGGTGTGGCTGAAGACGGACTTGGAGAAGATGACAGGGCGGATGACAATGACAGGGAGAACCAGGAGTCAAATGGTACATTTCCTTCAGGCAAAGTCGCTGTTGCTGCCGGCATGGAGTTCATACCTGAACCTTCGCTCATGGTCCTAGTAGGTTTGTTCCCTCGTTTATAACCCTGCTCGGAGACTAGTGGAAAGCAAGTTGGACCCGATGTGGTGTGACAACAATTACAAAAAACATCGACATCATTACTTAGACTACTGCAGTTCCTACAGTAGCTAGACATTGGGAACTGTCTAATTGCTCCATCTGCCCTTTCTATTTCTGCTGATGGCTCCCTTTGAAGAAAAGTTCCATCACAATCAGACATGATTACACGAGACGCACGGTTGCTAGTACTGTTATTATTATTTCTAGTCACAGTCACAAGAGTAATGGAACTACAGCTAATATGAGTCTCGGGAAGAGTTGGACTTGAACTCCGAATCGGTACATTAGTAGGGTCGACGGGGACGGCAAGAGCAAGGCAATGGCTAGACACTTGACTAAAATCATTATCATCCGTTTGTGTTCCAAGCAGCAGAAGTTCTGGTAGTGGTTGACTCTCCGGAGCAATTCTCCCAGGGAAAACCTCATGCACAGTAGGAACAGCAAACATTGCAGTAGAGTAAGGAATTGTAGGAGTAGAGGTAGTAGTACTAGTAGTAATGTAAGTGGAATCAGCTCTTAGTGCAGAATCATCACCATCCACATCTTGTCTGACAACAAGCTCATCATTCTCGTCCGTTCTACTACTAGCTGCCGTAAGGGCAGCGAGTCTACTACAATTGAGAAGTGGATATCGGTACTTTCTCCTCTTGTCAATTTCATTTCGATTATTACTACGACCACTACATCTACTTATTGTACTGCTCCTGGAGCTGTCCGTAGCATCTGCAAAGGGTATTTCTAAATTGACATTGGTAAGGCACAGACCTTCATGAACTTCAGGAGGGTTTGACAGCTCATGAGAACCTGAATGGATCAAGCGTGCTGCCCCCAACGACCTCTGAATCAAATCTCTATCACCAGCAGTTATCCTCATCCTGACTTCTTGATTTTCTGTCTCCTCCTCTTGCTCGTCATCTTCCTCGTGGTCTTCAAAGTCAAGCTGTGACCGACTACCCAAGAGAGGCTCTTCTGCCTCTGGGTCCCCCATATTAGAACTTGAGTTCGAGAGCGTTCGAGAACTTTGTGAGTGAATCGAATCACATTCATCTTCCTTTGCTTCATTGCTTACGGATACTGAAACTATGCAGTTAGCGGTCGTCGGAGTTTCACAACTTCTGTTGCCTTTCTCTCGACAATCTTCGGATGATGGTAACACGGAACTTGCTGATGTAACACATGCTCCATCAGTATTATTGTCACTACGTGAATTACCAGCATAAATCTGACCAGGAACTCTTTCCAATGCTTCCGAGTCCACTTCTATAGGTTTAAATATTGATGGAACAGTGAAGCCATCTTCACCAGCAGTAGTGCTCCTTTTTCCTACCAAACTTGATGTTGGGGAGCCGTCGGAGACTTTCCTGACAGCAGGTGCATATGGACTTGGGTCAACACTGTCTGAGCGCGCATCTCTCCCGCGAGCGCAACTACAAATTCTGCAGCTCATAATTACTTCTATGTAAACTTGATAAACTCTAAGACAAACGTAAAGAGGTGGCAACGAGAACTGCAAAACTACAAAGCAACAACTTTGGATCACTTGCCACAATGATTCTTAGGGTTATCATCATGTACGTAAGTCCCACACAATTTCCATAGCTACTGTAGCTTCTCTGGTGAGAGTTTGAACAACGTCATAGTACTTTGACTGAAATATGTAATCATCATGATTTAATCAAAAGAACGCACAGGAAATTTAATACAAGCTCGGAACATATCTCCCATTAGGGATTTACGAATAAATTTCCTCCATACGAGTCCGCGCTCATTGCCTTTAAATATGTAGGTTGTAACTCACCAACGTGAAAGTTGTCAGCACAGGAACAAACTTCCCTAATAAAATTTATGCTGATAGTTTGAGTTATGCACGTGACACTTTGTGCAAGGAAAATCAGTTGGGTCTCTTTGAAGTAAACTTTGACCGGAGGGAGAGAGAACGAGATAGGAATAAGTTGCTTCTTCTTAACTTTTCCTCAGGAAGCATGTATCTTGTTCCAAAATCGACAGCAGATTCAACTTATCAAGGAACATACCGAAGTAAGTGAGGAAATAGGGATGGTGAGACACTGTTCTTGTTTCCGAAATGTAAACACTGAACATTGAAAACACTTTCTATATATGTATATTTAGTTATCATTTCAAACAAGATCGAAAGCCCTGTGTTTTCCCTATTTGCTGAAGGACAACATACTGTGCGGGAATCATTTAAGATCTATCACAAAATTCTAACCAACCCAACACTTGTCGTATCTCGGAAAAGGAACTGTGTGAGTCAGGAACATCTACTGAACTATAGAGAGAAGTGGAATCAAGACATTTAATTTCCACTACTGCCAGGAATTCCTGCGTATAGGTACATAACAAATGAAAGTCGAGTGTGTTTCACAAAGTAAGCAAAACTTGGAATAACGTGAATTCACATAAGTATTTCTATCGGACTTTGGAAAAGAAGATACGGTTCTTGACTTGATGGCGGCACTTGGATGAAAAAGTTTCAACCACTCGTCCTCTTGCTCCTTCACTTGAGAAAACGTACAACTTTATGGTATTGTAATATTTACATTCTATGGAAAAACTTTGGTCAACTGACGACACGCAACATGGTCACACTCGACAATTCCGTTGAGTTTCTTGTCAAAACGACGAGATGAAGATGCTATTCTCAGCTTTCTTCAAGTTCAAATAAAATGGAAGTGCAGATACTTATGGACACTTTAAAAGGAAGTTGAAGAAAAACCCTTGTGCTACTCGTCTTTTTATCACAACGTGTCGACCATCTTGCTTAAAGGAAAAAAATATTTCCGGATTTTACTTATTGGATAGATACATGTAAGCATTTAGATATATAAGTACCTATTCTCATTGAGTTCTCCTGCATCCTTGAAGTTGCAGTTGAAAAAAACAGAGAATGACAGTCGGTTACTGGATTTCTTATGGAAAGAAGCTAGTTTTTGGCAGTGCTGCTAGGGCACCAGTATCTTATTCTTGAGAGACTTGGGATATCCAAAATATTTCAAGACAAGGTTTCCTCATGTACTGACATCCATTCGATCTTTCTTGTCAGTCGTAACTCTACTTTCCGTTAAGACATATTATAAATTGAAATTTAAATCAACTCCTGACAGACTTTCAAAGCATTCCATCAGCCAATATAATGTACAAACTCATGTAGTGATACTTCAGTGTCAAGTTTGTCCGGATAATATGTTTTGGCTATGATAGTCTTTTGGGAGTATTTTATTTCGTATGCAGTGCAATGCAAACTGCATTGAGATGTGGCCCACACTTACTTATGTTTCTTCAAATATCAATGTATAATTATGTCCTTGACTAGTTCATATATGTGTAAAGGAGACTTTTTTGACGGAAACAACTGTAGAAAAAAACTCTCTTGTGCTCTGCCAACCGAGAAACACTCTCAATTTACATTAAACTACTCTTGCATTTCAGACTTCAATAGCTTGCTATATTCTTTGTGAATGGATTTACTGTTTTTACGCCAGACATTGACATTGAAATTAATCTTTGATGGCAATCTCAACCGTTTTCATACCCTGACACAGCCGTTTATTGAAATTCCATTGCGTCTAACATATAAGAGGAGCACAACCTAAGGAGAGTTAACTTTATGTATTTGGCGGAGACTTAAAGCTTTGAAAGATGTGAGGGTTTCGTTGGTATCACCGATTTAATTGTAATATACCTATGCTTGAGCATCTCTATCTTTAAATATTGCAGCGGATGTCGTTATCAATTATTATTAAATACCTTTTAGAACCCACATAATAGATGGAAAGTAATAATAAAGGTCAAAGTATTCGAAAAATCTCGATAGCCAAATCGCAGCCAATAAAAACAGAAATTCAAAACCCACTCGATGTCGTCGACCAAATTGAACTATCATCATGGTTTACTAAACGAAAGCAATTAAGTCTGATGTCTGATCTGTATAAGTAAATACAATATATACATATAAGTATACCTAGATGACTTTTAAAAATTTTATAAACTATAGATTCTAGCTAAATTTAAATGTGCATAAATTTGTACTTCCAATACTTTTCTTCTAAATACATTCTTCATCCTTCCAACGTTCGTCTTTTATTGCAGGCTATATCACGATGCTTCAACGATACACTGTTTTTAAACACAGCATTTTTTTTCCTTTCTTTTTCTAACTTGAAAACTTCTAACAAGTAAGCGTTGATTTTTGAACTCAAGTATAGTATAAGTTATAGAATATGCACTTGTTGGACACTAAATACAAAAATAATAGTTAAATTTCAAGGTAATGATTCCCATAAAGAAATTGAGCCTCCCTGGCGTGAGCATTAAATCCGCAGGAATGAAAGGAGGATGCCGAACAAATTGTAGTTTCGTTTTCTAGTGTTTGTATGAAAGAGAGAGACAAGATTGGCGATCAGTTGTATTCCCCATACAAAAGGATGCAACTATACCCTAGAATTATCCAAATACAATAAACATATACAGGAATACGTATATTACACGGCCTAAGTGCACGTAAAAAATTACACTATACGCACCCACATGTATGCACATTTTTCTGCGGTAACCATTATGATGATACAGCTCATGTAGCTCCGGAGAACCTGACAATAGAATTTACAATGCTACATAACAATCAGATCCTAAACAAGACCAAATACAATGAAATATTTCATCATTACTTGACGACTGGATTCCTGGTATTATTATTATTGTTATTATAGCTATAGGAGATAAAACACAATGGAACAACAACACTTTCAGGCTCACAATGTGCGCTTTATATATCCAGCCCATACCATCATCTTCCAATGGTCACTGCTTATACAACAACAAGCCTACATGTAACCATCTGTGCCTAACGAATACCATCCCCTGAGTGCATTTGTTAATAATTCATTTGATAAATGTTGTTCAAGAATTTTATCATTGTAGCAGCACGGAGAAGAAAAAGAAGAAAACTCCATGAACAAACGTAATCCAATCCAGAGGGTATATGAACATTAATTTATATGAATTCGATCTGCAAGAAAACTAAAGTCTAAAAAACTGATGCAAACAAACCGACAAAGTAAACGAAAAATTTGTACATTAGAAATCTTTTTCTACCAATTTACATACGATGAATATTATAAAATCAAGTTTTACGGCCATATCATTTGCATTCAGGAGTTCCTAACTAATCGCACTGAAAATCCTTACCCGTGCAATTATTTGCAATCATGTGTTCATTTACCCATAACTGTGCAATGCAAAACTTGAACTGATCGTTGGGAGTTAACGAGATACCTATGCAAGTACAGCCTGGAGGAAAGCAGTTAGGACGTTGGCGTATGTTAAAAGAAACTGAAAGAAGTCAATCATGACTTTTTAATTGGATCGATTCAACATATAAATCCCTTCCACATTCGCTTTTCTAGGGAATTCTCGAATGTGTAAAAAGGAAATTGGGGGAATAACGGAAGTAAAAAATCAGAAATTTTGAATCTAAGTTAAGACGGAATCAATCCTTCAAATCCCTTGCAAAGCAAATACGTCAAGTACATCGCGAAATTCATGACAGCGCAAGTCCTTTCAACTTTTCCAACGGGTTGTATCAGCAAATTTCATCATTCCCTATTCCCTAGAAACCTTCAGAGACGTTTAAATGATCCCCACGAAGTATTGCAAACTGTTATAGCAAAGTTGAAAATAATATTTATTTTATCAAATCCAACCTCGTTCGTAACACAGGAATCTTGGAAAACATATATTCATTGGTTATAGATTCAACAGCAGAAGCTAGAGTAGATTTAAAGTTTAGCGACCAAATCTGGGATTTATTGTTCCGTGCAAGTTTAAACGACAATCCTTGTACAACTGTCTCCAAACATTCGGTATACAAGTATCTATAGGAAAAATATTTTAGGGAATTCCCTTCCCTTTCGGTAATCACTATAACTAACGGAAGGAATAACAATACGTGACAGAAATTTAGCCATTAGCTTTCAAGCCTCCCGACCTCCGACGCTTTGTACGAACCGAACTTCAAAACTTTAAGGAACTCCCAAAAAGCTACCCTCAGATGTTAGGTAATCCTTGAAATCCTATAATGATTCATGTTAACTATGCATAGATACTCCCCTCCAAAGCTCTTTCACGCTATTGTTAGGAGTCAATTATTTTTTGCTTACTCAGGGGATGGTGAATTTATGATCTTAAATTTTGGGCAATAAATGCACGTAATAAATAACTTCACAGCCAATTATTGTCAATCTTCCGCATGATTGAACAATGCATAAGTACCGAAGGCTTTGAAATGAATAGGCGCAACTTTAGGTTTAGTTTAGTGAACTTTACATTTGTAAAATGGGAACGCCAGAGAACTCAATGAGATTTTAGAGACGCTGTGCGGAGTATGCTGAGTAAAAACATATGGCAAATTCGTCAAAACTCGGATAAAATTTGCTTATACATGTTAAAAGTAATTACATTTACATATAACACAGGGAACGGCTGACTTTAATAGATTATTACATGTAGCACACATACACTCTCAATTGTGTTAACATAATCTGGCGGATGAGTGTTGGTCTTTAGAGATGAGAGAACGTCTTTATAGACTTTAATTGAATACGGGGGAATAAAAGCAGAAGGTTGTTATTCCAGTATACAGCTATCGTTCACACACTAAAACGTCACTTTATATATCCACACTGTTGTTGATTAGATTGTTAAATAATCGTTGGTGGGATAGTAGTAGATCTGCTACTTGCACACTTTCACGATCACTTCATGTGCATTATTATTTTACACATAAAAAGATAAGAACCGGAGGACCCACTCACCCAAGAAAGACCAGAGAGTCAACTAGCACCAAACAACACTACCAGACTCCTTCCCATGCCAACTAAAAGTAGATCAGTGTAAATGCGGAGCAGACAAGCTAAATATTTCTTTTGGGATGAGGATGCAGAGAGACAGAATAAAAGGGATACAGTAACTACAGTCATACATGTAGACACATACACATGTATACACACAGTTCATGGGGAAGAACCAGAGGAGCACTACGGATAGTACAAATATGCCGGGCATCGCTCCTTTCCCGCATTTACCAGCAGTATAGTATATACACATGATGTCATCCACCGTGCACTCTTTTTTTACTCCACTTCTCTTTAGTCCGTGCGTCGTTTCTTCTACAATTAACTATTCTTTTTCCCATTCATATGAGTGCCTAAACACTCCACAGTCCACATTAATACATATTATAGCTTACACGTAGTACATGCTATTGAAATACATGTACCAACTTCCTCCATATGTAGATATACAACGTACTTAATAGCACATAGAGAGATACTTATGTACAGATAGATGCACATTCTTTACCCGTGCACACCCTCCGGCATATGCATAAATGCATATCAGACTATAATAATGCGGTAGTAAGCAGCCCTTCAATAATAACCAGGATGGTTACCGCGGACGGCATTAAGAAAACCAACTTAATATAACTTACGCACACACATACAAACCCTTGCACACTCTACAAAGGTTAGATCATATTTCCAAACCAATTGGCCCAGTCCTTTATTTTTACCATATGATACTTTCTTCTGTTTGTATCTACACTACATA
Organism: Lipothrix lubbocki; assembly: GCA_034696945.1. Taxonomy (NCBI): domain Eukaryota; kingdom Metazoa; phylum Arthropoda; class Collembola; order Symphypleona; family Sminthuridae; genus Lipothrix; species Lipothrix lubbocki. Next base: position 132,534 of record JAQGAK010000017.1, on the reverse strand, counting down.
CGTATGCATTCTGTACTGCTTTATTATGTACTTACAGATTCTACAGTATTAGATCATATGTATAAGTTTCACTCCACAATGTTTGCTTATGTATCTACGCTAAACTCTATAACGTCCCTTCCGTACGAACGGATGCTGAAATGCTCTCCTATCCTATCTGTGTATATCTGGTGTCGTCTCAAAAAGAAGGAGAAATCCAAGCTAAAAACTATTTGCATACTACATTCGTGCCTAGGTTAGTTAAGTAGCTTCATATTGATTTTCTTTCCTGAAAAAAACATACACAGTGGAGATAGTAGCTCCAGCGGAAGAAAATATCTCCAAACTGTATGGATACTTTAGCATAATGAGCTCTTCAGCAACAGAAAAGAGACACTGCAAAATACATATTCCGCAGACTAGCATATGTTGGAAAGTTTGCGAGATCACAATACTGGAAGTATCGCAAGTAATACAATTTCCAAACTTTATAAACAGGTTTCATAGAATCCATGCAGGAATAGAGTGATATTAAGAAAACAGACGTGAAGATTTTACAATAAATATTCTAATGGCCTCGACGATTACCTTAGTTACCGTAAAAATCAATACTTTTGTGGATGACTACCTGCCTTTGAGTACAACACCCCGACCAACGACTATAAGAGAGATGTCAAAATGAAGAGCAGAATACTTTATGGAAGTAGATAACCTAATAACAACAGTTATTTACTCCCTCCTCTTTGATTACAGAAAAATACAATTCAGCATGCGGCCTACAATTTTGCACATAATGGCAATATGCAATTTAAATTCTTTGCACACTCAAGACCTTAATCCGAACCAATTACTATTTTCCTACCTTCTGTACATACAAAGACTACGTTCGAACTACACAACACTCATCTGGTTACAATGCATCATCTCCCGTTAATTTTCTGCACTGTTCATTGTTGTAAACGTAAGCATCTTTATAGGACTTTAAATTAATTCAATACATAGCCTTTCGGCGGAATTATTCCGATTGTGATGACAGAGTGGTTCAGAGAAGAAGATAAAAGCATTTGCCGAGATGAGATGCAAAGCAAATCATGGAAAAAGAAAAACACAAGAGTATTACTTTGCGAATTTGGCTGATATATTGAGCTAAACAGATGTAGTTTTCAAACACTTTTGAGGCCACTGAGTGCATGTGAAGCCTTGAATTCCATCTGATTTCAATCCTTTCTGCCTAGTGGCAACGGAAAACTGGATATGCAGTTGTGCAAAAACAATTTTTAGCTTGCAGAAAATAAAGTGTGGCTTCATCCTGCCCGTGGTTATATGAATATTCCAAAATAAGAAATTTAAATATTTCATGTTGCTTTGAATCATATGACGTTATTCAAATTAGTTTGAATTCCTGTACCGGTGGAAAGGTGCTACTGGTAAATTATATAATTGAGGCCTAACACTGCAATTTACGTATAATACGTACATAGTAATAACAATGCTAAAAATTACATCTATTCAGTATTCGTGTACAAAAGCAGGGGCAGCGATCGTCCACGTCTGCAGGAGTAGCCAAGTCACTGCGTATCCTGACTTGAGTTCAAAGACGACCCTATCGGCAACCGACATCCGCAGAAATTACAAGTCGTGAGGGAAAAAATCAAAACACAGTCTAAACCAAAAACAGGAGTAAGTTGTAAACGGAAGAGTATAGGAATTCTTATAGAAAATCCATTCCTACCGACGAATCTCAAGAAGCTACACGTACTACAAATTGTGTGTAGAAATATAAACTAAGGATAGTAGAATGGAGTACATGGTGCTAAAATGCATATATGGAATATAGATAGATACACTATAACGTACATGATTTCCTTATATAAGTACAACAATACATGAATAAAGTGAGCACAAGGCTGAGATCATTCATGAGAAAGAACAAGACTTCAAGTTTTTTAATGAAATGGTGTGTAACTAAATCATGCCCAAGAGGAACTCAGGTTTCCGTAATAAATTAAAGTCTGCCAACTCTTTTCTTTACACAAGTTTGGAGCGAGGAGCAGTGTACTGGTGATTCTGCTAATCCTCACAAAGAACATAGTTTACATGCTTCGGGAAAATACTTGAGTTAACCAATGTCTTGGTGGGAAGTTTATTGAAAAAACAAGTATGTACGTGTGTGTCTGGAGTAGTTAGACCAACATATACACACACACGACACCGACATTTCAACATTTTTATCACTTCAACATTTTCCTTGGCCTTGCCAGTCAAACAAAAATTCTTAAAGGGTATAATGTCAGAATAATATCAGTATTTCCAGTTTTAATGTACCATTAACGTAAAAACAAGGGGATTGGATTCGCATTGTATCAAGTATCAAGAACATTTGGATTCATTGTAAATTTCAAAAAAAAATGAGTGGTATCATCGTTTTAAACATATTTACACAATTTTTTGCACAATTTAAAATGTTTCCCACGAATTCAATCTGTCAACAACGGTATGAATCAACGATCCGGCATAAATACAACGGTAGAAATATTGCAAATTTGCATAAAGATTTTCAGTTTTATTATTGTTTCAGATTTATTAGGGATAAAATATAAAATAAATATGACGAATTTCCTCAAATTTTATGGACACTAACGTTAAATTCTACTAACATATTACGAATATTCATCTTCACAGAAATTGTTTGACAATTTACTAGCGATGTGTAAAATAGATCACCCTTAGTCAAAACGTACGTACATATGCTTATGTAATGTAAAATGGGAATACTTAAAAACTTGTATTCTTTTATGCATAAGTACAGGTTATAGCAACTATAGTATTAGTATTATTCTACCTTACTGCTTCCATAAAATATTACAGCTGCAAAAATTCTAAACGATCAACTTTTAAAGCGAAAAATAACAACCGTAGTTAGTTAGCATGTTTACACGATAAATCCGCGTCATGACAGTTGAAGCCGATGAGATGACTCAAGTGCGCATACTTGTTATAGTGACTACTAATCGCATAAACTTGCATCAGTCACAGTACATGACTACAAGAAAAATAAGCATTGAAAAAAACCTGTCCATCCTCTTTAAACAGAAAATTTAAAACCATCTTCTTTAGCTTGTGTATTCAACATTTTTTGGTAAATACACAATCATCCGATCGAAATTATTTTACTTTGAAAAGTAATATGTAACATAGGACAGCACAGTCTTGTATCATACTGTCGTTGTCTTATATATACGATGGACTATCTATCGTTGATCATCCTGTATACAGTAGAACCATCATTCAAGTCATCATTAAACCGAGCAGTTGACGCCTACATGTTATGAGGTGTAACATCGGTAATTTCCAACAACTTGTCACACTATAAGAAGTCTATAAGTATAGGTGGGGCTTTTATTGCACGTTTTAAAAACTAAATTGCAGCTGAATTTTTAAGGAGCTCCCCCATAACAATTTTTTGCCTCTTCCGCACTTATCCTGCGATGTTTCAACTGAATTACAAGTCAAATTTCCTTAATAAATTGAAATGTTGTGAGAGACTTTAACAGAATAACAACAACGATGTACAAGTACAGTAAGCAGCAACCAATCATCAGGTTTTAGAAAAATGCTTAACCGTCAAGTCAATTCCAATTCAAAACTCAATCATGACAGCCAGAATCAATCAAAGTTCTAATATATATGAACATATGCTCCTCAGTATGTATGTATATTCATCAAAATTCATTTTGCGGGGTATTTTTTTAGTTGATATTTGAGCATCGTAATTAAGTATTGAGTCTTATATGCGATCGTAAAATATTTCTTAAAAGATGGGCGAAACCACCCGAATGTCATACAAGGAAGCTCACAAGCATGTGTAAAAACAACTGTTTCTAAAATGTATCAAGTAAAATATCGTTTTGCAGTAAAATTTAATAGAGTCGTTATATCGTATAGTGAAGTGTTAAAAGTCTACGATTATTAATAATAGTAGCAGGCTCAAAAACGATTATTGCTCCTGTTCTTAATAGGTAAAAATGTTATTACACGTTTTTCAGCGGGAGCATTTATATCATCGGTGATATAAACCCTGACAATCTTATACTTGTACACGAATACGCTCAGTCTTAAAAGTTTCAATCACGGCTCTTTATCAAGAGCTACCTACTGTAAACCATATATACTTATATAAGTAAGATATAAGTATCCGGATTGGTGAAGTAGCAAAAATCTATGGTTTATAGATGTACAATAAAAATATGTAATCTATGTAGCTCCCTCTAATAAGGAAAACGGTCATAATATTAAAATCTTTTTTATCCCATGTCTTCCACCATGAGATGAAGAAGACAGTCATGAAGAAGATTGAAGTGGAATATATTAACTTTTTTGCACAGTTCCAATCCCTCCCCGTCATAGATACCATCAATGAACCATTAGGAATATCGAAAGGACAACATATTATTCTCTCCACTGTCTTTCAAGTACATTGTAAAACACTTGTAGGACATACATATAATTACGTGAGCAAGACTTTATGATCTGCAAGGAAGAAATATCATATTGATAGTAATGCATATTGCAGCTCTTGTATACTTATACTTTATATTAGAACATATGCAGGTATTGAATTGTATTAGTGCTCGTAGGTAGTCATAATTATATAGGAAAATACTTGAATGTGTTTGTATTGCTTGAGCATTTAAATACACAAGAACCGAAAATTCCTCCGAAAGATTTGACTTCACTCCTAAAGGGCTGATAATGGAAAAATAACGAGCAGGACAGATGAACTCAATTTTTCATGTCTGTAGCTTCGCTGTTGTATTCACCTCCTTCCAATAATACACGCTTGCACAAACGTAGCATTTAAGAGAGCTGAAGTACACGGAGGAGATTGACGGTCGGTAAAATACATATGATTATGGAGAGACGGGAGTTGATTTGACGCCATCAGTAGTGCTGTAATACATATAGTATAGGTTATACGGTAGGAAGGGAACATGAGACTTAACCGAACGTACATAAATGCATGCAAGTATAAGTTAGTAGCTGTGGAAGCATTAAGAGCGACTAAAGAATCAATGTCACGACTGATGTACAACGTCTTCCCTGTGTAGTAGGTACACAGACAAACAACAAACTGATTTCTACGAGACGCAAGGAGCAAACCAAACAATTTCTATAGGAGAGGCAACTAACTCAGTACTGAATTCTATACGAGAAGCAAAGACCAAGTCTTATTCTCTCGCGAGTAATGATTCAAAATGTGAGTGTCGAACTGAGAAATTTAACAGACTCACCCTGTAAACCTGATTCCACACCTCCTTGTAATAAGAGATAGAGAAAAATCACTTGGAGTCGATATGGTTACAACAACAGTAACAGTAGTACTAGTACCAAAACATAATAATATAACCACACATGATTCAGTCAAGGGAGCTTAACACAGTCACTCATATATCCGTCAGGTTTGGGGATTTTTTCAAACCCAAAATGAAATAATGAAACTCGCACGCTATACCAGAACAAAAAAAACCTCAGCAAAATATTATAACAATCTACATACGAATAACAATCTACAAACAGACTGATTGTATTTTTTCTGAATCTGTATTTCCTCAACAAAACCATCAACCATAAAGAAACGTTTGGCGTGCACACACACAAACACACAGTTTCTAAACTATTTTATACTTATTTTTATACACGAAAAAGGAATGCTTATCAATATATGTAATTCCTGAAAAGGTCCCCCAGTCGGTTGCATGCCACTCATGTGTGCTGGGACTGAAAGTAAAGTAGAGTGAATTACATGGATTATTGCAGGAACTACATAAACGAGCGCCATGAATAGTGCTACTGCGACAAAAGTGCAAGGTCGAGATATTTATTACCACCCGTCTCTTCAGATAGATACAGCATCGTTAAAATTTTCAGATCCAGCTGAATAATTAATGGATTTATGAACTTGTAATCCTAACATAAAGTTCAGAGAATCCACATGAAACTAAATACGGTTCACAGCAACAATAAATAAAGACTATCGGTCGGGCCAAAAATAAAATTTACTGCTAGAAAATTAATTACCTGCATTTAAATTCCTTAAAATAGTTGAAATATATGCTAAATAATTCTGAAAACACTTTTCCCATAGGTACATGTAAATGTATTACTTGTTTCCAACAGGATCATTTATCACAAAAACTTAAAAAAGAATGTCACAAATTATAAAACGCTGCATTTAGCAAGTAGGAATACTGTAGATGTAGATATAGGTACAGCATTTCTCACCATAAAAGATTTTTCCAGGAGATGTGGTATAAGGACGAGGAACGGAACAGGAATAATTTAAAGCTGGCTTTTAATTTACATTTTCAAAAAAACCCTCGCTCTTACTTTACAGCAAAATTTACATCCAAGCCATTAACCACAAAAAGGAACTTTTCTTGTTAATGAGGCTTGGATTCCTCCTATCGAACATGGATGTGATTATCCCAAAGCTACAGTGTAATATATAAACTCTTGAGCGAAAAAGGACATGGTGCATAATAAATGCTTATATGTACATCCATAATTCCTTTACCTTCATCCCTTATGCGTTCATACTTGGGAATCAAGTTGATCATTTGCGCGACGATGGTTCTGTAAGCCGCCATGCCGCCCAATATTTTATCCTTTGACGGTAATTAAAAATTATTTATCGCTAATCCAGCAAATGTATACGCTCTCCGCTATTCAGATGCACTACTACTTGCGTATATTATTTTGCAAGAGATAAATATCAAGTCTCTGATGTTCATACTGCAGATAATTGCAAAAAGGAGTATAATATAGATAATAGTTTTGATGTAATATATTCCTTTAGCACAGAATTATAAATATAAAGGAATATTAAATAACACAAAAGCTCATCCGTCCTATAAAAAAACGTGCAATTCCTTGATAGATGGACAATCTTCATATAGGAAGTTGTACACTCAACTGTTTCAGAAACTAAACTCTTGTAAATTAGCTCTTGATCAAAATGATGATCTTATAAGTTTAGTGTATTTACATATATGGACACATAAAACTTACGATTTAAAGTATTTCAACTTTGGTTATGTAATGTGTTAGTGTTGGGTTTCCAAAGAGGGGGACGTATTTGGGATCAGTAAATAATATCGGCTATGATCTTCACTGTGTAAAGATGGACAACGTACTGATGAAAGTTTGACACTATTGATTTAAACAATCTTCCCTTCATATCAAATTTTATGAGTATCGCTATTATTTTAGTTGCGCTTCATAAGAAAAATATAGACGTAATAAATTAATATTGCCTTTCAATATTGGATCGTATTACCGTTGTCAATTTACTTAAAATTATCTTCATTAGCCCAGTTTAGTACCACTATAAATCAACTGTTCATTGTTATTTGTACTGGGAAAAATAAATATTTTTAACAGCTTAAATTAGCTCAATTCTTTCTTCGACATGCATATTCCAGTACTGAAGCTGTTGGAATTGGAATACAGCCAAAAACTTTAATAATATTCATATAACCAAGTAATGTGTTTAATTTAGTTTCCAACGCCTGAAATATGCAACATGATATTCATACTCGAAATGATAAATTGGCAAGAAAAAACTCATTTTAATTTAATAAGAAGCAAAACAAAATGATACTGCCTTGTAATTACGGCTAATAACACAAAACCATGTTGCGCTATACAAGCCTGTGCCTGTCGGAAGCACTTGTTTAGCTTGAAATAATTGGATGACAGTTACGTATAAAGCACACACCTGTAATTTTGCGCTTAGCACGTGGTCAACGGCATTATATTGAAATCATTTGAAGTTACAAAAAATAGAGAAGAAAATTCGAAAAAAACGTCTTGAAATGCTTAGAGGTACTATTACATAAAGACAAAGCATAGGATAACATTTACAACAGCAGAGAACCGCAATAGACGAGGCTCAACATTTTGATGTAACAGTAGATTAACACAAATGCCTTTACCTTGATTTTTAAAATCATTTTGTACCCAATATGATATGGTATGGTATAGGGAATATTATGTGCCAACCACAGTCTGTGCTGCATTTCTGTGGTGCAGTTTAAATTACGTTTAGAAAATAATTTTTTTTTCAATTTGTACAATATGTACTTATATACAAAGTAGATAGAAATGTAGTACTTATAAGTACACTATAACATACTATAATGTTTTCCAAGAATTTTAGTTCGCGTAGGTCGATAGATCAAGTGTCATTACTTCAATAATAAATATGTTTATATGAACTAGCCACTATGCAATGCACCAGGACCTAATTTATTTTAGGGGAAAACAAATTTGCGACCTTATATGGATCTTTCCCATTCTAACCTACAGGACTGGAAAATTTCAAGCAATTTATTATGCGCTAAGGATAATAATATTTACGCCCAAACTTACTTTGGCTGATCGTGCAACGTCGTTAAGAAGAATTTAATGATCCTCAGGTGAATATTCACAAATAAGAAGCACTATATCTGTAGTAGCCGAAATAATAAATTCAGATCAAACACCAACGACTGAACAACACATAGTTACATAAGCACTGTAATTATAAAAGTTATTCTGATTTGCGCACGAAATTAAAAAATCTATAGTTTCCCCTTTTCATACTACATACAAAGTTTTTGTGTATCCTTCAGATTACAGAACTCAATTTAGGTTACATTGCACTGATGCACACCGTTCGTATTTTAAAAAATTCCATTAATTTCTAATTTCTGATGCCGATAGAGAAATCCACATTATGTATTTATTTTGTAGTTAATAGAGAGATATTGGGATGGAATGAATCGTATACACACACTATACTGCGGATGATGCAGAGAAACGACTAGAAAGTAAATACGTTGAAATACAATTGGACGTAATAGTAAATGGCAGTTATTACATCCACAACAACAATAACAAGCTTAAAGAATTTCAACACGGCTCAAACGTCATCATCACACATTTTCTACTCAGAAGAACACTATGAAGATATGCACTACAGCAGTTAAATCACGTAAAGACTTTTAAAAAAAGTATTTAAAACTTAATGTGAATTTGTAAAAAATATCCTTGATCCTATTGAAAACAATGTGAGTACGTATAAGTATACTGATTATATTCTAATGAACTACAAAAGTCTATGAGAGAGATTTTGCACTCGATTCAGAGTTGTTACTCAAAATATAGTTTCAAACGTGGATATAGCATGTGTAGATTCAAGTGTTGAAATACTTATAACATTGCAATTCACTTTAATATGAATCCACAAGTGTTGTTGTTATTGCTATAAAGGAAAAAGGTTCACACGGTGATGCTCCAAACGTCACCCCTGGGATGCACTTTGAAAAAAATAGTATCTTAATAAGACTATACAACGTCCGTCTGTGCACTGTCCAAGTACTTTGAAAGTGTCAGCACTCTGCTAAGTTTATTGCAATGCGGTTTGAATGAGAATTGATATAATTTTTCAATTGCACACAATGTCAATCAATAAATATCCGTGATGGAAGTTCAAAGCTATAATCACTTTTTGTTTTGAAGCTGCCAATCCCGAATTTTAAATATAAAATCCCTGATTTCTATACAGTGATCACGAATATACTTAAAACTCCACAGAAAATGTACTAATACATTCAATATTAATGAATATATCTGTTCTTATTATTGTGTATTGTTAAAAACTATGGGATTATGATTAGGCAGCGATGAGCGAACAAGTAATAACGTACGCTTATATGATAATAATAAGAAAACCTCTGCTCACACTTTTACACACGCTCTCACATCCTGGTGATTAGAGTTCGTATACACAGAGAGAACGCAATAGTAATGTCTTGCCATGCAATGAGTGATATAGAAACTAACAACAAAACTGCGGCTTGTAGTCGTAACTCTTATACCTACTAATAGGTAAATACGAGCGAGAGAGAGATGAGTACACTTCTGGAGTACCCTTTGGCTCCTCTTTAGCTCGCCTTCTTGTCCATGGTGAAGGGAATTGTATGTAGAAAAGTTGAACTGTTGTCGGTAGGCATGCAATAATATTTTTCTCTCCTCTCTCTCTCTCTCTCCCTTGCACACACTATGTATTCAAGTCATGACGTGAAGCATGGCACAGGTGTACCAGGTGGGTTCTCTCCAAATAGGCAAGGCAACTCTCAGTCAACTAAACGTAAATGACTACGAACCCCACGACAGGTAACATTCCACCTGCTTCCCCGAACCTCACTCGCTACCTCACCTGTCCACATTATGATGTTATAGCTTGGTGGATATACCGTAATACTCTATTAACGATAAAGCTTTAATACTATAGTGAGCAGTATAAAAAGTATACATGTACATATTCCATAGTCATTTGTATAGGAACGTTTACCTATTACTAACACTATATTGCACTGTATAATGCATCTTAATACGCTGACTTTGTTCGTAGTCCAACCATAATACAAAAATACATACCTTATAGAGGTACACATGGCTATGCAGGATTACAATTTCAGCTTAGGTTGTATATTTATATACAAAAGTATCTATGTATCAATACAATTCCGGCATACTGAAGGCAACATCATGCCATGTACAACTATGTATGTTCGTATGATTACCTATACGTACATTTTGATGCACATCATACATTTTTATGTACTCATACAGCTGAGGTGGTATGGTAGAAGTAGAAAATACAAAAATACACGTCGGATGTACCTGCTAGTATTAACAGAATTGTATACCCGCTTTAGTAACAACAGAAGTGGAGTTAAAGTTTAGCGGGAAAAAAGCAGAGCCGTACATTCCGTCCTGATTTAATAACTATAAACCAAATGGTAAAAACTCATGGTTGAGATTATTTTATAGTTAAACCATAAAAACCTACTGAAAACTTTAAACATGAAACCAAGGGATCATGTTTGCTGGCTTTTTCCCATTATGATTAGCATTATGTGTATGTACGTCCCTCCGCATCACATACGTAACAATAACAATAGCAGGTACGGCTTATATAGACAAACTGACTTTTAATGTTACAGCCGTAATATAGATGGACGTATGCTTATATTAGAGATACTTCCAAAGATTACTCTTACATACACCATAAGCTCTACTGCACTTGCATCTCCGCCAGTATATACGGCTCAACTAAATGCAGGAACGGACTTAACTTCTGCTTATGTGTGTAAGTGAATGCAGGCCTTTTGGAGGTTCCACACTAATTTCCAGAATGAACAGCCTGCGAGAGACTTGTTTTCCCCCTCGAGCAGTAACTAGCCAGATTTTTATATTGTAATGACAATGATGATGCTCAGAATATATGCGTTAAAAGAGATTGCTAGTATACGAAGAAGGGATTAAAGAGTGTGAAGAAGTGAATCTTGAGTCTTCACTGTATTGCATCCTTTTACATAATCCTTTTTCATTCCACATTTCTTCCTCATATATACATCCCTGCATATGAAAGTATACTTCATTTTAATAACAATGCCAGTCCATGCTTGTCTTCTAACATCATATAACACGTTAATTTCTTCTCTCTCTCTTCCTCCCGTCAAGAGTCCATTATTATGCCACAGCATTTTCATTTTTTCTCAACTCTACATACCATTATATTTCGAATGTTTAAGTGAGCGAAGAAAAGTATGCTCGACATCCATTTCAGCAATGGAACTAAATAGGCAAATTACTTCAAACTGGAAATGCACTATCAGGCAAGTTCAATATACATCCACATAAGATATTCCCAACCACATTTCTTTGCAATCAAACTCGTGAAATTTTACTGCCATCCCCAATTATTTACAGCGGAACTTAATTCGAATTACGGACCCCCTTATATTCATCATGAATTCTATTAAATTCACAAAACATTTGCTCGTGTGCAACGCAAATCCAAGTAAACATCACTAAACTGTGCATAGCTTAATGGTCTTTGGATACGACTCGTATAAAATGATATAATAGGCTATCAGTTTAATATTTCCTCTACTACGCTGCAAATAAATAAATTCTACGATAAATTTTTAAAAAATCTTCCATTCAGCGTTCATGTTAAAATAATTTCAATTACAACATTGAAATTTTGAATGTATGTAAATTATACATTATATTATAATCGTAAGGGAATTATATGAGAAAAAACTTTATAACAGCAACTTCAGCCAGGGATGTCATTCTATACTACACACACAACTTTTAAGCTCTGGAGATCTCTTTAACTCGGCACAGAAACTGGTACACGGTCTGGTTTAATTTCCACAGAGTTGGAAACGCAGACCAGCCTTCGATCTATGATGAAGTCTCAGTACTTACTCCAAGCGTTCTCTTCCTCGCACTGATGTAAAACCTGCTGCACTCACGCATCGCACGGTCGAACCTTGTCTACTGCGGGGAGAATATCATACAGGAACGAATGCGAATATTCAACCCTCGTTTTTTGCGTAAGGTTGTATATATGCGTAAGCGTATAATAAGCGAATAATCCACGCTGGAAACACGCTGCTGACTGGACTTTCCAACAGGATTACATGGACAGACGCAGCATACTCTTAATGTTCTTGCAATGTACCACCTTGTACTTTATGAATAAGCACAATGGTTAAGAAATGGCATAAAAACGAATTTTACATTGAAAGTAAATTCTTACTCTATACAAGCTACACAATGTAACTTCTGAGACTGACTAATGTTGTAATCATATTTAGGTAATCAAAATTGAGATAATTCTGTCCTAATCAATGGCGACGGATCATTCTTACATGCTTCAAGAAACTCATTCACTTACATCAATCTTTACTTATCATACCTATACAAGTAGGCAATCAAATTATTTGGGAATGTAACTTCCTCCATCGACTTCAATCCTCTCCAGAGATTCACGCCGATTGAGAGCAGTTTCAACTACAACTGACACCGGATAAAACCTGCCGAGGAGGCGGAAATAATATGTGACAAGGAATGACTAAGCTGGCACTCGGTATACTTGAGCTGCAAATTTTTCTGGCTGGACTTACCGGTGTATTACATAAGTACTTGGATTCGCTTTTTACTCCCATAATACAGTTTAAGGAAAATCAGGAAGGAAGACTCAAGCTGTCAGCATCATTGAAAGTGTATAGGTACCCCTTCCCTCAACGTTAATAAAGTCTGAGTTCCGTAATCTTTTCATAAACGGTTCACTCTACTATAAACGTCCAATACATATGCCAGATCTATTTATATATGAAATGTTATGGAAATCATTTCTGTTTTTTATTTCATGATGTCGAGTCTAACAATGTGTCAAAGATAATATATCAACTACAAATATGTATTCAGTATACACCTCAAGACTAATAGGCAACCTAAATCTTTGTTAGCTCACTACGGATATATTGTTTTAATTGATTTTAAAATATTTACAAAATCATAGGAATACTGTATTTTGCTTTACAGTAAATATATTGCTATTTATGATTTTGGTATTGTACTTTCTCCTTATATTACAATTATTATGGGATTAAACATTCAAATAATGAACTACTTTGTGTTTGTACTCGTTATTCCCAACACGAAATTATAAAAAATTAAGCTATTACAATCATAATGGATGAACCATTAACGAAAAAATAATCAAACCTGTAGCGTTCAAATAACAATAAAAGAAGCTACATCATTACATAAACATCTACAGAAGATTTTCGTCTGAATTCAAACTGGATGGAGAATTAAATCAGTGTAGATCATAAAACCATGGAACTCAATAATGGTGTTGTGCCGAAAGCTGTTGTAAAGAAATCACTGCTAAACTAGAAACTATACTTGGAAGTTTTATTCCCCTGATACTAATAAATATACAGAAATAGTAAGTATAAAAATACTCTACGCGACACTTAATTCGGCCAGAAAAATCATGCAGCCATGACTTCGTTAGAAATAGTTTCGTGACTTTTCCAATGATTAGATCAAGTCACACAGCAGTTGTATTCACTCCTTTTACCCGAGTTTAGTGTATATAATTCTGCACAACTGGTGGTGCGCCGCTATAGAATAGTTTTGTACTCCGAATCTGAATGTATCTGCAGCTTTCAATGGGAAGACTACGTCTCTACTAATTGCATCTATTCATCCTTGAAGGGTATCCCTAACTGTAGAATCAACAACTATTCCACCATCAATTTATTCACACAAATGAAAGATAAAGAATGTCATTAATCAATTTGTGTTTAGCATTAACTGGTGGCTCCTTAAATGATTTCGGGTCTCGAGCTTATTACCGTAATTATTTGAATTATATTCCGTGACATCTCTAATTTTTGTTCAAAAAACCCGGACATTATGTACTTATATAATACTCGGATATATTTAGGAATCCTACCTTGCCCATACGAAATGCATTTAATACACCCGTCTATCTCTATCTGTACGTTAGTTGTTGTCAAAAAAGTATCACACTATTAGAATACTTTTGGGATCCCGGACATAATTCAAATTATTACGGTACTTTACTTATCATATGTACAAATGGACGTATTTGCAAAGCATGTCCTGTCTGACCACATATTTATAGTGTAAGTATGTACGTCTATCGATTATTCTGTCATCAGTACATTTACAATGTTAAGCGAAAAATTATCTTGTTAAGACTCCGATTAATTCACATGTGTCAACGTAGAACAATCATATGCCAGAGTTCACAAACCGTAGCGCCTGAAACTGATTTCGGTGACAGAATTTCGGTTAAACTCGGACGAATAGAGCCAGCTTTGTATGGAGTACATACTGATTTTATGTATAATATATTTAACTAACGGTTTATACACACACTACGCAAGAATATATGATTTTATACTTATATTAAAGCTTTTATATACAACACATGTACACAAATACAAACAGATAGATAAATGATTTCAGTGAAAGTCAGACATAGAGGTTCAGAAAATAAGAGTGTGTTTCCCTTACCTAATTTGTTGCCACTCCTTCTCTTCACCCGGAGACATATTGTTCTCGACCGTATGCACTGGAATTCAAATCAATAGAAACATATGTATGAAATAACAAATATGCATAAACCATAATCAAGAGGCGGAGGGGGTTGAACTGGAGAGACAAGAATAACTTTCAACCGTAACAGCAGATTAAATTCAAGGTTTATCTTGCCAGCAGTCGTGGAAATCTCTTACCCCTGTACCTTCACCACATACTTGTCACTCTACTTGATACATCTATACCATTGTTATTAGTCTTGTCTTCAGTTTCCCAACGTTATCTAAGTCCTCGTTAATGCTTTCTGCAACTATATCTCGCACAGTAGACTACATATGTGTATATTTGATACTAACCTATATATCTACAGTTTTTGCAATACATGACAAATGTTGAGGAGTTATAATTAATCTCTGCGAGTTTTACCCATGTAATTAATTTTCTGGGTTAGTGAAAGTACCGATCCTTGCGTTTGTACATCCAAGTGCTCTTGTTGTAGTAAACACAAATTATGTAACTACGTGACATTTATTATTTTAATCAATTTAGTATTTAGCAGAGAAAATTGTTTTTGGAACAACTTTGGGCTTCGAAAATATACCCATAGAGACCCTTCATCTCCCTGCGGCACTCCGCCAAAACAGTAAAAATATAGTGTTGTAATAACCAGAGGCACATTTCTTGAACACACGTTAACTTCAAATCATCCAGGAAATTCCATGTCAAAACCACCGGAGCATACACATACCGATTACCATACATATGTATGTGCATGTCTTTGAAACACGTCAAAAACTGTTAGGCCGACACAGCCCTGCCGCTTTTACTTTCTTTTCAATAATCAACACCAATATAACAGGCTTATGGTTTGGTACGGAATTGGAAAGTATAATTTGGAGGAAATTCTATTATTACACAATAACTTCAAAACAAAGTGATAATACACGAGGAGGGAAAAGAAATGCAATAGAATATATGGATATAGTACATACATTCATAAACAGGTATAATTATTCTATTTCAAAAATTACGTTTGGCGCGAATTTTTAACTGAATTGTAAACTAGATTAAAGCCTCCACGTTCCACTATAGTATTCATTATGTATTATGGCAACAGGGTGAGATTTCCTTGCTGTTAGGCTTTTCCTTGAAGAAGGGCTTACAAGTTGAAGCTGCAATAATTCATTGGAATTACACATGTCAGCTGTTTACGGAGAGTGAAAATAAGGAAAAGGTCAAAGGGGGAAAGTAAAGTTGATAATATTTCAAACTGTCAAATATTTGAAGGAGCTTGCATAATCAAGTGATTATACCTGATGAATATGTGATATGACTTCTGTGTGCGTTGCGTCTTCTAACGATCGCCCATTAACCTCCAAGATTTCATCCCCGACTTCCAAATCTGCTTTATCAGCTGGTGAGCCTGAAATAAAGAGAGAGAATATGATGAGTGTCATTCTAGAAGAGGGAAAGCGTGGCGGGATTTATCCCCTCTCATAAATTGTTCCTCCCATAATAAACCTATGTTGTACACATATAGAGAAAGCATACTGATAATTATGCATTTATACCCGACGTGATCATCTTTATTATTTGCAACTATATACATCAGGAATAATGTGCACATGCATACAAAACCCCACTTGAATGATGGAAGTGGAGCATAGGAAAAGGGATTTCGTATAAGCTAAAATAACAGGGTAAAAATCCTTTCTTCCTATAGGAAAGAGTAGAAAAGGAGCAGAAGCAGCAGAAACTTGAGCGATTTTCTCTAAATCTGACCACGCTCTCTGACTTAAAATAACATTTCGTTTTTATATTACAAAAGCAAGGGAAAAGACGGAGTTGTTGGAAAAGTTACAACAAATCAATTGCTTGATATCATTACAGAATCTCATTTTACTTACAGAAACAGCCTGAAGACACAAATTGAAATAAATTTCCTTTCAGTTTCCCTATTCTAAACAACCATACATCAGGAACGACGCATCCAACCTTTATCTGCCTTGCATAGCATGCAAAAGCAACTGTAGAGTTATAATTTAACTCAAAATAGATATAACCAAATTCTTGCTTCTCATCAGCCTAAACTTGAGCACTGTAGATATATATGCAAGTCTGGCTGAATAAATTATTTTGCGGATATTACAAAAATAACATACAAATTATACTTACATAGTACAAGGGTGAAAAGCTGTAGTGGGTATCCCAGTTATATACATATGTAATTGTGTATACTGTTAACAGTTGGATTGAAAAAACTAACCCACAGGCATAAAAAATCTCACATACTCTAACAGAGGGCCCGTTCTTCTATTTATTGGTACAAGAAAGGAGAGAGGAAGGCAAGAAAGCAACAAATTGGGATGTGAAAGTTGGTGTTTAAGAGAGGAATAGCATGTATAACTAGCGCCTGGAGATTTTTCCGGGGCGTATGCACTCACATCACTGGCGGGACAGAGAAATAATTACTAGATTCACAGTCGGGCTTGTCTTTATACTAGGACACGGTCAACCCTGGAGGCTGTATAAATTCAATATGGAAACTACATTTATATTTACATATATATGCATGCAGTAGGTTACTTGTGTATTCAAATGTATACATGTATCTTCAGTAAACATGATAAGAATGTTAGGATTCACGTTTTAATGTTGAGTGGAATCTTATTTCCAGACATGTACTTACATAGAGATACATACCCCGCATTCGCTTTTACAAGTCAACTAGTAAAAACTGAAGAAATATACGGGAAATCTTTGGGTTAAAAAGATTTTATAATCCACACAACTTTCCAAAAAAATACATTTCACTCTTCTTAACATGAATTTCATATAAAATTTTCATCATAAGTATATATGTAGAGGTGTAGTGGAAGTACTAAATGATATAGAAATCTATGAGTACAAAATAAATACATGGAAATACGTATTCCTAAAATATATCTAGAAAATATGTAAATATGAAAAAGCATAAAGAAAATAACTATATATGAGAACGAAACTATGGCAAAAAGGGAAATAGAAGAGAGCGAGGAGTGAGAGATGCAGATGAGTGCTTATTTTTCAATTCTCACACAAGGAGACGATCTCTTTAAGAGTTTTTTCGCCAAAAACTGTTATCTTTTTCCATGCTTCTATTTTTCCCATCTCCTTTTTTCTTCCTGCCTCCAAAGTATTCCTTGTGAGCATCTTAAAGCCACAAATCTTATTCATACATGGTATATCATCCATCCTGTGTGCGCACATGTTTTCTAAATTCCACTTTCCATTCTTCCTCCTCCTAGCATAAACACATAAGACTAAGGTTAGCTTAGCATTTTAATTCTGCATATTTTACCCTTCCTAAAAGCCGCCACGAAAATCTGCTCTATATTCTTAACTATACTCTATATGTTTTTGTACCTAGATACGTACGTATAATTGGTATTCTATAGTATATATTAGAAATAAAAGCAATATAACATTTTTAGTTAGACGCTATAGTAAGAAACCTGCTGCCTAAGAAAGTTTTTTAAAATACACTACACCAAATATTGAGAGGAAGATCTGCTCATAGTGTACATTATCAAAAGTAAATTTAAACATTTGATCTAATAAAACTTTGATGATGAGCTCCACTTGCCCACAACCATCAACATATTATTGCACAAGTTTGCTCCCTGTATTGTTACATAGATGAAATAGTATGACTCAGGGATGCAGATGTAGAGAAAGGACTTTACTGTGCACAATAGGATCTACGTATACACATAGAAGGAAATACGGAGAATTAAACAAATCCATGTATTTCTTCCTTTATGAGTCGTAAGTCTAGAATAGGAACCCTGTTTAATATTTATTAGGCTAAATAGAAAACTTTTGCCCCTGTATTTGCATACAGACGTCTTTATTATGAATAAACTAGATGATACTTTTTTTAAAATTTACATTCCAGATCCCAATGAAATTTTCACAGCTCTATGGAGCTTCATTTGGCAACACCAACGGCTTGTATTAACTCAAAACATGAACATTTTGATTTCAAGGGTTTTACTAAAAAAATTCTTGAAAACATGTAAAAATATCAAAATTAATAAACTGAATTGGATTAAACCTAAAAAATACTTTAAGGAAAACCTTCAAGTAGTGCCAGACCAATAACTTGATAAAAAAGGTCAAATACTCAAAGGAGCAGGTGAATGCTCAAACAAGTACTACTGTAATCAGTAAATTCAATATGAACCAAAAAAGGGTTTTGTGGTTGTCTAAAAGGGATATGCTCTAGCAAAATAATAAAAATGAAAAAAAAATCAGTAACATCCGTAGCTTTATAGTGTACCTTCCGATAAAATAATGTACTGAACTGTCTTCCTTTCCTCACATACGAATAAATCCTGCCCTGTGTTTTACATGCTTTTATTTGTATAAGAGTCAGTGATATCCCCAGAGGCGGATTTTTTCTTTCGTTTGCTTATACGTATATAACTATATAGGCAATCTTTTTTCTTTGTAGGATCACCAAATATATTCTCCGCATTTGGATTTTCTAGGGTTAACTTGTAACTTTCCTATTTCTTTTGCCAGAGGTTTGCGATATAGTGTAGGCAATCTCTTCCTTTCTTATAGGCTTAGGTTTATTTACAGAAGGTAGGCGCTATTACCCTTAGCGATTTCCAAAGAGATCTTTCCCTTTTGCAAGGTGCAAACGGTATAGGTTTTCAATCCAGCAAGGTTTATTCCTGGATTGTTCACCATGTATAGCCAATCCTAACTTTATGGCCTGACCCTCGTCTATTGGTTTTCTATTGACAGTTGGACTTAAGAACTACGCTGAGTAACAAGATTACCCCGCATTTCTACTACTTCCTAGACGTCCGTCCACCAAACTTGCATTTTATCTTTTGTCCAGTTCTCTTTTCTTTATGGGTGAAAGCACTTATTGAAGTGCCTTTTAGAGTTGAAATGGAGTATCAAATGTTGTGTATTTACGTATATCAAAACAAGAGAGAAGGATTCATAATCATCGTTTTAATAAAGTAAATTACAGAAAGAGCTTTTCATTAAATTAACGTACATATACATCCATGCCCTGACAGATGTTATATGACGAAATACATATTCGGATACTCAGCGGAAAAATAATCACAATAATAATCACCATTTTCCTGCGGTGAGACTGTCTTCTATTTCAGTACAGGAAACGAAATACAAAGTGGGGGTTCCCATCCCAATCCACACTCTTTGATCCGGAACCCGCTATAACCAGAGGCCTTTTTCAAATGAATACTGTTTTGCTACGTTTAGTTCATATTTCATAGCGCTTGATGGACATCTGCGTGTGGGTTGGGAACTATCTTTGATATGCATATAAAGCGCGCTGGAACTAGATGACTTCAACTCCTTTAGTAGCAAATAGCTTTTACATTCATAACATTTTAAAACATTCATTGCTTTTGGTTTATAATACATGATCCTACGAGTATACTTTGCAGAAGAGTGTACAAATGTAAAATTTATTTTGTTATAATTTGTGCTGATACAGTGCAATATTTGATTTTACAAGAAAATTTGTAACCCGTTCTTCAAACTCGATTACATTAGAGCATTTCATTTACAATTTTTAATAAATTAAAAATTAAAAAATTACGTAAATACAAATAATTGGAAAAATTGTAAAGATTAACTAATGGGGTCCGCAAAACACAAAAGTTGTTTGTACTTTAGAATAACTAGGTGTTCAGCTGTCGTAGCTAAGCGAAATAAATACTGGAAATACATAGCTGAAAACAAACTAGAGATGAATAAGGTGAGTTTTAGTGCCTGCGACTTGCATACCTACATGGTGAAAAACACATTCAGGAAAAGTTTAGCACTTAAGGTAGAAATGTTTTTGAAATGTTTGTGCATGAAGTTAAAAAACCCGAGAGTGGGAAAATGAGCAGTACAAGTACGAGGGCTTAATACATTATTTGAAGACCTGGAAGGAGCCTTTGAATAAAGGATTAAATCATAAAAGTTGCTCTTCATAAAGTCTTGTGCTGGAACGTGGGATAGCCCTTATAGTGTTAGCATTATACGTACATACTGTATAGTATTCCCCATATATGTGCCACTGTAAAGGGCCTTATCACATGTGGCTAGAGAGTCATGCCGTGAGAGAATATTAGTATGAGAATAGACGGGGAAGAGAATGAGTTGAGTCAGGACAGAGACATTTGGAAAATACTAAAAGAAAGGTTCTGCGCTTTCTGGTGCGTTTAATTTTCAAGAATATATATTCATTAAATATGCATACGGGCTTCAAAAAGGTAGAGAAACATATTACTACGAAGAGGAAAAGTATTCACCAGACTTGCCCCCACTCCTTCTGCTTTATACTTCTGCATCTCCCTTGCACTTGCCATTCCTACAGATTTTAACAAGAACTACTAACTACTACAGGCTGCAGATGTATGACAAGAGAGAAAGAAGTCCTTTCATCGCACATAAATATCTTTCCACGTATGCACGTATAAACTTTCTATATCTACAAGTATATCTCCAACCTTTAACTCACAAACATAACCCCCGATACATATATTAATATATGTAGATAGACGACATACATAATTCCACAAGTATATATCCTTCCATTAATTCTTGCGTTCGTTCACCAAGTCAGACATTCAGAGCCAAATAAAGTCAGGACTCGGAAATCGGATTGGATGATGTAAGAAGGCCCTTAGGTTCACTTTGAAATTTCTCTCTCCACCATCTATACGACCCGCTCTCTACGATAACATCCCTTACACATTTTTCCTTTCCTTTTCTTCTCCTGATCCTTTCATTCTCTTATATATTTACATTCCTACAGTCTCCAGCTTTTCGCTTTAATACTTATATGGATTTTAGTTCCTTCACAAGTATTCATTCAGCAATCTTTTTTAAGTCATCAAGTACTACTCTTTAATACTTGGCCATATATAAAAGAGCCCTTTCACAATGCTTTCATTGAATGAATTCTTAGAATTTGGCTGGACGTGACTTTCAATCCACGTTTCATGTCGTCAGAAATGTGTATAATGCACATATGCAAATTCTAATTGATGCACGGCGTATATGTGGAAACTGTAGAGCCACTGTGCCGGCAACCATACAATACAATATAGTCAGCGACGAAGACTTACATATAAAATTTGCAATAGCATGTACAAATACAAGGATATTTAGATATAGTAAACACTATATGAGAAATATAAAATAAGTAAGCTTAAACAGACACCAGAAAAGGCAAGAAATAGATTAGCGATTCAATTAATGCTAACAACATCGAAGTTAAACATGTCACTGTGATATCGTCGAGAGAATAAAGAAGAGAATGCTGTTAGAAAAGAATAAGGAATAAAAGTTTAGCAAGCTCCTATTCAGAGGGCCTAATGCAATTGACGATATAATTGTTGGAGAAAGTAATTCATTACATATCCACGCAAGAATAAATCGGTTTGAGAGGCTCTCAAACATTTCAATCTTTACATATCTATACTTACAGCTACATGAACATACTGTCGAATGAAATGCACAGACAATTTGAATGGAACTAGCGAAGACAGCATCATTATTGAATAGACGGAGAGTCACTGAGAGAGAAAGGAAGGAAGGCAGGAGATCTCGGGAAGACTAGCTTGTACTAAGAATGATAAGAAAAACTGGAGGACAGACAAGAAATCCCATGAGCTTCCTTTCCTCGACTTATTCCATATCTCCGCCAACTTACCCATCCCTCTCCTTGCGTAAATACGGAGTAACAATGCTATTTTGTATTCCACCCTGCACTCGACTCTGATGAGGAGACTACATTTAAATTGAGTCAAAAAGTGTCCGCACTCATCGATCCTCTCAACTATCATTATGTGATAATCCTACTTGATTTTCCAGAAATTCAACCTCAAATGTGTCCCCAAAAGCTTAAATGCAAAAGCTGGCTAAAGTATAATTCGTTCGAGAGTGTCTTAGCATACATCTCTGCGCTTGCTAGGGACATGACTTGACGCATTCCAGGATTGGAGAAAGGCAACTACACACATTTTAGTTAGTGAATGTGGGCATTATAATTTGGAAGAAGTTAACGTTTGAATTTTTCCCACCCGAATAGCATACCAGTAGTTATTACTAGCGTTCAGCAGGGGAATTAAACACAACTATGACAAGCTATAACTGTTTATTTAATGTATTTTTTAAATTATTTTATGTTTAAGTTTTTTCAAAAACTTGTTATTGGAGCATTTATACTTTATGCAATATAATTACATCTTCACAACTCTGAAGTTGTCAAAATAAAGTACTACCCAACTCCAAAAAGCACAGAATTTAAAACTTATTTTACGTATTTACACATTAATATACAGTATTATATATAAATACATATTACAGTGCAAGATTCCGGCACAACACCAAATTTAGCGTGCACGGCCGCCAGGCCATTTTTATAAGATATTTCATCCATTTATCACGTCTAGTTTACCGCCATCGTTGACTGTACTTTCCTTACCGCATCCTTATCCGGCCCCACTTGCACATCAATTATCTCTACAAACTCCCACAATCTCCAATCACACTCCACGTAGTACTATTTACCAAAACGAATTTGCCAGCAAGCATAGCACTGTGTGGCGATCATTATACGAACTGCACTGCTAACAATAAGCTGAAAGTTTGTGCACATCTACCAAAGAAATCCAATATTTACGCGATAGACTTGTAAATGTAGCAAAAATACGAACATATACCATAATAAATGCACGTTTGGATCAGTGTGGGTATGTACGAGGATGTATTGCTACAAGGATCCAGAAAGGAGAGAGACTAATCCAACAGACTCGCGGGAGATCGAAGTTCAAGTTGGTTCCATTGAGAAACTAATGTGACGCCGTTAAGCGAACAATGGAATGACCCTAACAAATTAAGAACAATTAGGAGCGTATTGTGACAAGAGTAACGTAACAAATTGCTAGCAGCCCTACATTATTCAGCAATCCATTGTGAATGGCCACTAACTCTATAAATGGTGCAATGTGTGTGTGAGTAGTCTTCCTTGACAGTATTAACATACACTAAACCGAATTATTGGTATAACTGAATTAGGGTGTACTATACACCGTAGTATTTTGCAGTATGTATAGTAACATACCCTTCACGTATTTGCTAAACACCTTGATATAATCCTTGTGGGAGTCTCGTCCATCGGAAAGATAGCTTAACGGTGAGGTGACGTTCTAACGAACGTAAATTGAAGGACTACATAAATATAGAAGCTTCATTGATAGAATGGGTCTAGTGATATAGAGAGATGAGTGAGGACGAAAAGTAAGAGAGGAAGCTGTAACTTGTCCCGAGTGTATAGGTAAAAGTTGACAGAAAACCACTTTTATTCAGGTTTTTAGTTAAAAGTTTCTCTTGAATTTTACGACTGTCTACCGATTTGAACTTTTCGATTGTGTCTGCCTTGACGGGAGATCACATCTTTCACGCGCGACTCTTTATTAGATTATCCCACATGGACCCAAACTACTACTCCTGCTTACATATGAGCTGCTGAATCCTCTTGCCTGGGGATAGTATGTAAACAATATCTGTAGGGGATGGTTAAAAAAGAGACCGGGGAGATTTCACTCGTTGTTGGTTGTGATGACGACGATGGTTGTGTGTGTACACGGTGGTCTGATCCCCTTGTCTGACACGCTTTGCATTTGGTCATCGTTAAAGTTATAGGGCTACGGTACCGCCGTCGCCGTCACCGCGGCCGTTTTCCTTTTTCCACAACCTCCGCTCGTCTCTCTGCGGGTTTCGTCGACACAACTTATACTAATGGCTTCTTAAAATCAATACTTTGCCTACCTAGTTTTCCTATCTCTATCTCTATAGAGCAGAGTAGCAGCTTCCCAGCAGTTGAACCTCTCCCTTTTCCTCCCTGACTCTCTTACTCTCGTCTCTTCAACACTATGCTATGTTCCAGGTTCTCATTCCGGCTTGTGTGCTACAAGTATCTGTTCTTTTCAATGAAAATAACGTTTTTCACTAGAACACCAACCACCACCAAGCTACTAGAGACATGCCAGCATGCAGACACACACACATCCACAAACAGGCACAAATCCCAAAAGTACAAGCATTCATTTTACTTTCTCTTCCATGCGCTTTCTACAGTTCACATTTTCTGACTATGAAATTTTTCCAGCTGCTCTACTCCTCTATCTTTTCCCCATCTCCCATCCTATCTACAGTTGCAGCCCGTATATATAGATACCTGAGAGTTGGGGAAACTTTTTTGTTAATCTCTAGCAGCTCTTCCCGCTCTGGTGTTTTTGTGAATCTTCCCGTATATACACAATGATATTGCATTCAGTTTCTAAAAAGAAACTTGCCTTGTACATCATACGGACTCCCTCAGAAAACGCTTGTTGTAAGATATCAAAAGTATGTTTCACGAAAACACATGTAAAATGAATATTTTATAAAAAAAAATATGTAAGTTATCAAGAACTTTTCACAAAAGCAAATCTACGTTTTTACACTTCCACTTCATAAATCAACCTCTATCCATTTCATGTGAAAGGGAAGCAAACTCAACAGGAATCCATCGCATTTATCTCTATCGCGTTTTCAAAATCGAGAACACAATCTACAATAAAAATGGTAGGATGTGTTTCCACGAGAAAATGAAATGGCGAATTCCAAATTCTCCTATCGGTTTTGTTATTACAAATCTGTTCTCAGTAAAGGAAGAGAACGAACTTGCTAGTTTACATGTTAAACATGGAGACAACTAGACTAGGACTTGCAAGTAGATAGTAGAAATCTGGTTTATGCTACGTAGCCCTTGATATTAGGTTACACCCTTAGAGCAAACCTTGGTTCCCAAAATTATCATAAAGTAAGTTAGCAGTAGATTGTATTACTTGGAGAAAAGCTGTACTTCCACAGCTGCATTATTACAGACGTTTCTTTATATTACAATACAACCAAGTGGGGCTTAAATGAGATGACAATAAGACTCGCGCGGTGTGCCATTTAATCCAGTGCCGTTATAACGTAGTAGATTTATAATCCATACGAGTTTGTGAGTGTGTGAGCGGGATTGTCGCAAAGGTAAACAGATGAAAATGGTTGGGTAAATGAGTTAAGAGTTGGGATGGATTTTTTTCAAAACGCTCAATATCTGCACACCGTGCCGCTGTTTTTATTAGATTATCCGCATCCCCAAACTGGATAAAAGCAGTTTAATTCAAATACCAGCTGCTTCCAATGAATATAACCAACAAATGTACATAAGCTGTGGCGGAATTTCCCTTATGACAAGCAAAACTGTGTACACAGGGAACAAGTCAGGGAGAGGAAAGCCACGCACTTTCACCAACTAAATTGATGGAATTTGACGAAAGTTCCACGCCATCCAAGTAGTCACGTTTTAAACGCTGCCTTTGACAGTACTTCTGTCTCACAGACACGTAGGAGGGAATCCACAACCAAATCTGCTACAAAACATGCTTAACATGGCATCCATATATGGAGCTTGTGCTGGCGTCAGACAACCATGTAATACTATAGTAAAAGCTGCAGGATGTACAAGATTTGACACAGAACAATGATCACAGTGTAACGTTTATTAAGTATTTTTTCCCGAAAACTTTCAGTCCTTCATCAACCATATAATTTATAGTGTCAATCGCACGTTGTTTCTCATATACTAAAACTACCGACAGGGCTTATTAGCTTTAAGTTTGGGAACTGTTGTGGAACCTCTTTTTCAGTTTGACTGCTCGTATGCAATTATGTAAGGAAAAAACGGATTGCAGCAAGTTTGTTTTGTATAAACACGCTACTTCAATTAAGTTATTAAATTTGGAGTTTTTGTGACAGGCAACCGTTCACAAATACTAGTAGCAGCAAAACATACGCGTTACTTAGAATGGAGACAAATTCAAATGAACATAAAGTGTGCTGTAGCAGATACTTTATTAAATTAGACATCCAGCCATGGTCTCCCACGTTAGAAGGCAGCCATGTGTACATACTTTTACCAGCTTAAACGTTCCATTTCTATGTAATCACTACTTGTGTTTCTGTTTAACCAATATTTTTATTTGCTCATAACAGCAACGACAACTGCACTCTTTGGACTTTCATGTGGTTTTTTATGTATAGGCTTACAAAAGGAATTCATCATTATTAATCAAACTATCAAACTCGAAAGCGCGATATGCATTTCCATTTGAAACACTACACTAATTGTAAGGCTGAAACCGAATAAGGAATTTTAAGTATCCGAAAGCAGGCATATACTACAAAGGATTATTAGAAAAGGGGAATGAACACATAAAGGGATGAAATAAGGTCGAAGCGACGTATGAACCTCATACATTCATTAAAGTTTAAAGCCTTGAAGTATGTGGAAAGTTAGGAGACCAGAGACCATGGAATGGTATTGAGGTTTCACTTTTCCATTTTAACTCAAGTGCTACAAATGGGAAAAGTAAGCTTTCTACTTCCTTACATGTATGTAAGCTATAGTAGAAAGCTTAGTGCATTGTAGCTGGCATTTGGAAGCCAATCGAGAAATTTGCTTTAATAGTACCTTTCACACCAATTTGGTTGAGAAACTAGTTAGGGAGAAAGGATTTTGCAAATTTATCGTTCATAATTATCACGCACTTGTGGTTACTCACACTTGTAACTTTTGGCACCCTACCGTTCAACTAATTTTCATAAATACAAGGCTGAACACAATGGCTAATAATCATGCAGAACCAGCGGTAACTCTTAAGTAGTGGTTATAGAATCATAATGCTTATCCCCAGAAAGCAAAATCTATTTTACTATAGGTATGGAGTATATATTTATATGGACATAAATGCCTATTATACATATATTATATAAAAGGGTATCTAACATAGGTGTTTGGACTATGCTCAAGCATACGTTTTAGGGTAAAACCAATTTTAATGTATAAGTACATACAAATAAATAGAAAAGTTTCAATGAGAATGGTATTTTAGATATAGAAAAGTGTGTAGAAAACAAATTTTGTAGTTTTCATTTACATTGTATTTTTTATTATTAGCAAAATGAATATTCGTATTTAATAATAAGTATTAAGTACCAATAAAAATATGCTTTGTGATACATGTCCACGTCACAAATTATCCGCTGACGACCAGAGTCGGGTACATTTGTCAAAAGGAGACATATAAAAAATTACCTATGATGTTTAAAAAGCTGATTACTATAGCATGCATAAGTATGCTCCAAATAAGTGTATTTAGTTACAACTACTTTACAAGTTCCTACAATACGTATATATAATATACAGTTGTCAGACATAGTTGCATGAATCCGGGCCAAGATGTACTTCAGGGGTATATTATACTGGTGTTAATTTTCTTTATTTTCACAAGAAAGAAGAAAAACAGTAGTGGAAATTCCCAAGTACTTAGTGATGCAGCCCACCTTTACGACGAACATTCTTTGTTCACATATATTGTCTAGCAATGTTTGCTACACTAGAAAACATAGAAATAGCGCAAGTACAACAATGTACAAGTACATAAATTTACTTTTAGCATGTAAACCCACAGGGCTTGTCTTTTGGAAATGTGTATTATCGGTATGTATCTTACATACCTGTTATACATTACTAAACACAAGTTTAGCATACAGACCTCAACGTGCACGGCAGTATTCGTATATATATGTACACCATATTTACAGCAGCATGTATACATGAACTTCATTTAGAAACACATTTAACTGAGCAAAACACATCAACAATATATGTACAGTTGAGCTTGTATACATACATAGAAACAACATCCCAGCAGTATGAATACGCAAGATTAGTAGGATGTACACAAAGCATCGAGAACCAGAATCTAGTAGCTTGACTGTGAAATACGCTAAAAGTTTTATAATGCTTGTGGTCGGGCAAGCCGACAGTCGGTTCTCGAAAAACTTTGCACTCTTTTCACCATCCCAACTGTGAGCTTTGCCAGCCTTTGAAAAACTAATGCAAGATCCACTACCGTAAGTAGGCAAAGCACGGGTCCGTGTACACTGCAGATTCTTATATAGTAACTACACCAAAAATTTCCTTTACGAAATTCTACACAAGGTACTTGTAGGAAATTCATACACAAAATCCGTATACCCAGGAAACTCTTTCAAGACGTTATGCAAGCATTACACCCAGTCTTTTCCATGGGGCAAACTTCTCCTAGACAGCCGTTGCACACAACCTCCCAACATACATACAAGTATAAGAAACAGGACGGAGTCAACGGCAGGGGTTGATCAGACTTTCTTCCTTAGCACTCTCAACCACGTAACAAAAAACATCAATAGAATGCTAAGCAGACAGTACTTCCTTTACTATGAGTTCTGACATGGTATGTAAGTCTATCTATTTTGCACCTATACAATTCACAATCTACTCACATACTAAACTACGGATTCCATATAAATGTGCACCTATAACTATTTGTATATTGAATACACCACGGGAAAGTGTGGAAACTAATGGTTGCAATGTAATGGGCCGCCCACACTAAACAATATACTATAGACGCATATGACCACTCCAACACATGTTCAGTTTCCTTGGCATAACCCAGCTTCCTTCTAAATCATTAATGCTCCCACATCTAATACTGACAACAAGTGTGAAAAATCGAGAAACAAATTTTCTAAAAGATTTCCTTCCTCCCTTCTTCTTTTTCTTCTTGTTGTAAACTATAGGTATAAGTGAAACACTTCGCACCCCGGAAGAAAAGTTCATCATCAGAAAGGAGAGGAAAAATGAAAATTAAAAGTCTACAAGGAAAGTTCTACAATCTTTTTGTGCTGCCTGTTACAGTATATACATATAGCTTATGTATAGTCACTGCAGCAGAAACAATATTAAATATATTCATAAACACTGATGAACTACTTAAGAATGGCAATTACTGTAATATAATTGCTCGAGATTAAGTTTGTGCTAGATGCTTACTTTCTCATAAAACAAGGAAAGTTCTGAAAAGTTGCAAGAGTTGTGCAAGGTGGTTTGAATATACAGGAACATGGAAGCTAATCCGCAGTGAAACTCTTTCATTACTTTTTTCAAGTTTGCCCAGCACAACATTTTAATGGATGTGCCTGAACATGGATGGCGACACACTGTAATGACGGTGATAAAAAATTAACAAACCTG
The DNA here is from genome assembly GCA_034696945.1 of Lipothrix lubbocki. Classification (NCBI taxonomy): domain Eukaryota; kingdom Metazoa; phylum Arthropoda; class Collembola; order Symphypleona; family Sminthuridae; genus Lipothrix; species Lipothrix lubbocki. The sequence continues at coordinate 102,371 of JAQGAK010000017.1, read as the reverse complement.
AAAACAAAGTTACTTAATAACAAACAGTGGCTAAGAATTTAGCTCGTTAGAACACATTAAACGCATATGTAAAACTCATAATTACAAATGCATAAATATTTTTCTTGTAACAACGTTTAGATAAACTAGCTTGCATTGCAATAAAGTGTTTAAAATATAATATTATTGTAGTTAAAACAATTGAAAACTTGTAGCTGTCTGTACCATATCACTGTTTGTACTAAAAGAGAGTCTGCTCTCAGAACCCGTTTGAATAATCAAAGATTCTATAGTGTAAAAAAGATGGAGACATAAAAGTAGAACCAAGGTAAATGTAAAACAAAAGTGACAAATAGAGCAGCGGAGTATGAAATAAAGTATAATGGAAATAAGTGGCTACACGACCATAATTATATTATCTACTTCTTTGCAAACTTGCACAGGTAAAAACACTTGTATCGAATTGAGGATAACAAGCTTGAACAACCCAACCAGCAAGTGCACTACTCTCGCAGAAAGAGAGAGATGAGGTGAAAGTCGGTGGCAGATGTTCGAGAGCATACAATTACCCATCTATCTCCTCCTAAGGACTACATACATATAGTGTCGTATCCAAAATTTTCAACCAAAACGAGGTTGACATTTCTAAGAGAAGGTTATCTGTCTCGTGAAAACAACATTTATAAAAGTTGTTACTCGAAAGCCACAGAAAATTTACATTGTTGGAGGCTTAGGTTAATGGACTACGAAGAGACGTACTAGTGCAGAGACGGAAAGCAATAGTATGCAAGTATGGCAATACTACACAGGAGAAGCTCTCGAGAGAGATGAGAAGAGATACTCAAGGCGTGATAACTTTTCCTTTAGCAACAACAGACAGCATATATCCATCTGTACTAAAATGTATAATGGCAGCACAAATGCAATAATAGCTAGAAAAACGACCAAAGGACGCAGACAAGTAAGAGGAAAAACGTGGATATAAATATTTCTTAACTCATACATTCACAGGGCAGACGAGTAGAAACTGCATAAGTATATCTCTTCTCCTTCTAGTACTCCTCTCGGTCTCTACCAACTGACTGCTACATGTTTGATAGATGCCGCAAGAACATTCATGCTCCAATGACTTTTCCCTCAAAACTTTTTTCCTTTCTTGTTTTTTTCATATGATGTTATCTATGCCTTGTTTATTAAAAACTCCGTATCAGACTTTTTACTACTTACTCTCTTTTCCCTTCTTTCTCCCTCTCCCTAACTCTCTCCCTTTCCTCTTTGCTTACAACTTTTTCTTGGCCTTCCTTCCCTCACCGTCTACCCACTTACTTTAGCAATATAAAGTGTACGAACCTTGTTTCCCGCTATACATAGTTAGACCAAGTAAGTAAAAGACTCTTGGAAACTCAGCGGTAACAAAATCCAAGACGTTGTACATAACCACAGAATCTTAACTTATTACTAGAAAAGAAAGAAGTAGATGAGAGGAGTTTCCGAGAGAAGAGAAAGTGAAAACAACACAAAAAGTTTATGGTAGGCTCGGAGCACGTAAAAGCCAACGTACTCTCACCTATGTAACTTTCATTGGTACACACATGCATATTCTTAATCGATTCATTTCACTGATTCCTCTTTGCCACACTCCAGCAATTGCAACTAATATATCTAGCAGGGAGTAATTGCGAAATAAATCTTTTGTCAGAAGAATTGTTTTATTCCAAGTATATATGCTATCTATCACCGTGATAATTACATACATGCTACTATCTGTATATCTTTCATTATATGATATTTTTGTGAGTATTATCAAATACATAACTCCACGGCTGACAAAAATATAAGAAACCTGAGTGATTTTTAATTGAAATACAAATTCTTTCCACCACAAAGCGAAGTGTCCAACTAAAGGAGGAAGAAAAAAAGGAGAATCATTTACTCCTGAGGTGTAAAGTCTTTTGTTATCCTTCAATTCTCTTTCTATTACTCAGTAATGGCTCTTCCTTGACGTTCTTTACATGCCACTAATACTGGGAGAAACTTCTCAGAAAAAATAAGACTTGATCCGAGCTTAACCTGTCCGTCTATCACGTGTACAGGAGTGGGTTGCCAAATTATGTGTAAATTCACCCATCAAGCCGCTACTGAAACTATAGTTGCCGTGTGGATGATACTTGTACGTCAGGAAGGAGCAGCAGCTTTTAGGCAGAGTGGATTTAAACAAGTCATAAACACGAAGGAAATCCCTCTTGGCATGAGAATTACAAAGTGGCCAAAAATTCCGCAACTTGACTTATACTTTTACAAGTGCTCTACTGCTACTCACTTGTTTTCCAAGAAGAGGGAAAAACCAAATCCGGCCTGGAAGCATCCGAAACCAGTCTTCCGACATGAGCTCAAAAAGCGCAAATCTCATATTCATCTTCAAGCAATTCTTACTTGGATCTTATACGGTCAGGCTGTAGCACTATACATATAGATATTGCGATATTTATCACTAAATATGTAGTACTATACACCACGTTAGACCAACAGGACGCGGGTACATGTAATATTCTACAGTTTTAGTAGCACTATGCCGGTTTATATTGCTACAGTTTTACGATGCTACAACCAAATTAAATACAGGAATGTGCTCCCGCTGCCACACTGTGTGCTGCTTCAAGATACATGGCGAACTGAAGGAGAGAAAGTGGAATAAAATAAGTTGCAACCATGTGGATCAATTTTTTTGTGCGTGGCCGTACTTAAATAAGGTTAGAAGAAGAAGCGATGAGGCTATAACAACAGAAACAACAACAAAAACAACAACAGAAGCAAAAAACTAGGAGAGAACGGATGATGAGGTAGGGAAGAAAGGATGAATAAACCTCATTTTCCAATGAGAACCCCTTCAAGTTCTAACGATTTTTAGACCTTGTATATGTAGTAAATCCATGTAGAAATATAGACATATACACCATCTTGACATTGTTAAACGCGAATGATGTGTAAGTATTTAGGCCTTACGTATTGGTATATATCTGCTACACAGGCAGGAAGACAAGTACCGGAATATTAGAGATTCTAGATGAGAAAACGGCAGTTGAAAGACATACAGCGAGAAGAAGCTGTTAGTAAACGGGGATGGTGTGGGAAAGTGAAACCTTGATACGGACAAGAATTCATGTAGTGCATAAAGATGTTGAGACTTGAAAGAGCTTGCGACTGAATAAAGGCTGAAAGAGGAAACCTTCCAACCAGGAGACATCCTTCTCTTCCCCTAATAACCTTCTTTCCTTCAAAAACCCAACATTGTCTACATACTCTAGCTTTTTTTCATGCAACACTACGCGCACCTACTCCCTCCTTTTCTTAAGTACATTATTTTCTATACCCGTTGATATCTTCACTTTAGTTATAAGTATATATTTCCTTTATGTAGGGTTCTCAATATCTGTATACTCAATTCTACACTTAATTTCCTATAAGCTGTGTGTTTCTGCTCAAACATTAGTCTGGATAGTGATTTCCTATGCACTACTATGTACCTATATTTGTTTGCAGTATATTTGCATTACTTTTAGGTAACCTTCAATTTATAGATACTTACTCTACTGCTATTTACTTGTACTGTAAGAAACTAAATTTCGGCTCAATGGTAGTTTGTGGAGTTGTATCTATATGTGCCTTTTTATCACAAAAATTCTGTCGGTGCAAAAATTTCTTTACAAAATTGTGTTGTAAATGTGAAACTTGTAATTTTCATTGCCAATATTTTTATGTTGACACTATATTGGTATATAGCATTAGTTCGGAATGTCCAGATGACTTTAGTGGTCAAAATTTTTCCTCGTCGTTGACTGTAGAGATATTCAAAGTGACCGAAAGTTCTAGTCAGCTACTGTAATACTATTGCTTCTCCAGGAGCTATATCAATCCTGCCATTTCAAGAAATATACGCACGTGAAACACTGCAAATGAATGTACACATGTGCTGCAAATACATTAGAAGAAATATATTACCAACATGTTGGAAGTGATAGAGTTTAGTAACATATTGAAAGAAGTAGATATACGCCAGCAACATATTGAAAGAAGCACACAGGCGACCAGTATATTGAGAAAAATACATGCAGCCAACATATTGCAAGAAGTATATATGCTATTAACATACAGCATGGATCATGCTGTAGCATTACTTTGAAGGCAAATGCAACTACATTCAGAATTGCAGGCGATAAGTTACCATAACACTGAAGACAATATACTGCCATAACGTTCAAGTCTAAAAAAGCAGAAATCTGGAGAGGAAAAGAAAGACGACTGGGGAGAGCAATGCTGTAACCCTCTACATGACCAGATGACTATCTAAAAGCATCTTGGTCCTTTGGTTTTTCGGCTACTTCCCCGATAGCAAGTCAAATTCGATAACGTGCCTCTAAAGTGTGGATGGGTGATGCAGGAGCACATGAGGGCGTAAATCGAATAACGTGAGGGTTCAACTTCGGCATACAGTCTTTTGGCTGAGTTTGCAAAGAAACTTTGTTGGAATTGAGAATGATCCCCGATAAGAACTGTGAGTCTGAGTCCCTGCAGTTTAGCAACGAGTCAAAAGACTATGGAAACTGGAGCGATAGCCATTTTTTGAGAAATTTATTGAAGCTATCGGCAGAATCACCAAACGGGAGAAGTAGGACGGAGACGACAAGGACGCTTCATCTTTTCATCTTACAGAAGAACAAAACTTAGCCTGCCGTCCATTCAATTGTCTATGCCGACTCGCATTCAAACTTATCACACCACTCTAAATGATTGCCTCAACTAACCTTGAACATTTTACTACATAAAAACTTATTGAACAATATTTGCCAAAACTCTCAAGTTACAACTACATACATATTAGTTGACATATAAATTTTGCTGTGGTAACCATCGGACAAATATCTGGTTTGCATTCTATATAGATGGACGGTCTCTTTTGATATGTTCCAAAGCACGCAGGCTCGAATAATTGCAGCACCGCTAAAAATTATTTTAAATTATTAATTTTCTCATAACCATTTAATTAATTAAGGTATAGTTCATCCAATCATACCTATTCTGTGCATGAAACCATTATGTTTGTTTGGAAATGTGAAATGCAGAGCCCTTGCATGTACAACGAGGTTAGCGTAAATGCTGATGAAGGCAATAAGTAATTATGTACTTAAGAAATCTTCACATGAGCAAACATTAATCCACTCTCGGTCTTTCCTTCAATTAATTACAGCTGTTCCTATCATCCACAACTTCCGTTTCCCAACCCAGTTCATTCCTGGAACCCCAGAATCACTGGGCTAAATTAGAGCATTCGCTCTTCACTTTCTCTCCAATTTCACTGGATGAATTGAAAATGTGAAAAATGGTCTACAGATAAAAAGACTGAAATTTCTTTCTCTCTCTACTTATAATTACATGTGGTTATGTAACTAGATTCGTCGTTTCCAGGTTTTGCTGCTCCTATGGAAATTTCAAGATGGAGACACATAATACAAGGTCTAATACAACACAAGAAAAGATGGGAATGGGAAAAAGAACATGAACATTCCCTTTTGCAAAAGCAAAGTAAGACGCTTCATGGGAAAAAAGATTCTGGGAAAAAATTTATATTTAATATATGCATGTATTTAATTTAATACATGTTTTTGAGATCAGATAGTTTTTAGTTTGTTGTGCATAATAACAATTCCCGGAAACGTGCCGGGTGAATTGATTCCTTCCCAAATGATGTAACTACTACTCAAGTAAAGCATAATTTACAGCAACTCACAAAAGGTCGTTATTATGGATGCAGTGTCTATTGTTTGCTACTCACTGATACAGACAGTAATAACACAAGGTTATGCAATGAGCTAGGCATCGAAATATTCAGATGGTAGAATACAATGCTAACTGACGAATGACAGATGCTCGCACTTTCCATTCATGTATGTAGGTTTTATTAATACTCTGATACAAAGAATTTGTGATGTAATCACCACGCAGATATGAATTTGAGTTGCAAACTGCATTCTGATCCACAAAATAACATTCCACCCACCAGTTTATACTCAAAATTAGTGATGGAAAGTATTTATGGTGGCTCATAAAAATGGAACGTTAGACTGCGTTGGCGGGAAGATTCCGCAAGTTGGGACACATTTGCCTCAGACGACGGAACCAACAGATAAAAAATATGGTGACACGGATATACACACATTGATGTTTGCCTGTGTAGGAATAAATACATTTATATTCTATCGTACATGTGTAGTTAACTCAATAATCCATGGTTATGTCATAGCTAGAATATAACATCTAGAAGGATGTAAGGTTTATGACCCATGCCAGTACAAATAGTATGTGAGCTTGGGGAATCACTCATAACTGTGATACTTTTATCTACTTTTATCCTTATTGCTGTTGCCCTCGTTGGTTGACACAAGATCACTTATCACGTCCATGTATACCCTCCTGGAATGGAGGAAGACACTGACGATGTTATCTAACACCTCCAACAGTCTCCAAAGCATATGAAAAGGCAATGCTAACTTGCTACACGCGGTTGCTTAGCCTTTTTTAGGAGAACAACAAACATATGTTATATTATACAGGGATACTCTCATACGGGGATAAAGAAAATATCATTCCTCCGCATTCGCTTTTATTCGGTTATTTATTTCTCGTGAGAAGCATCATCTAGATGGATTGCCACACCAAGGGATTTAATACAACCGCTGCAAAAATCCTTAGCTCATAAAATACTCTTCAGTGCATAATTTCTCTTTATTTTGTAAGCCATTTTCCGTCCCATCGGAGTAGCCAAAAGATTTCGATTGTATTTTTCCAAATGCTTTTAGTAAATCATGCATCCGTACCTTGCTCAAATCCAGCACCTATGTATGCTTCGCTTTTAGCAACTGCAATATAACAGCAACTTTTCCATCTATGTACGTCATGATTATGGATCCATCTAATGTTTACGTGAATCGCACAAATTGTCATTAGGAAAGGAAAACATACATCTCCAACCACAGGTTCTTCATAATTGATGGTAAGCACATTTCTCTTTGGAGATTAATATTTAAAGATTAAATGTGTAACGGTGAGACACTATACATTATGAATTGCTGAAGGAAAATGTATATGGCATAAGTAACTTTATTTATGCAATGTTGTGTGTGTAGGGAAGTGTAGTTAGATCATGCTTGATTAACACTCGAGAAGCCGAAACGCTATTTACTGTTCATCGAGTCAACTCTGCAAAAGCCTTGGGTTAACTAAAAGCTGGGAAAGGAAGTACTTACGTTATACAAGATATGTAAAAACTGAAAGCTGAATCAGCTCCATAATAAGTTGGAAGGTGATGCTGTTAGCTATCTCCGCAATATCTGTTCGTGTTAGGCTTGAAAGGTAACAAATACGATAGAAACTTGGTCGTAGAATTGCCGAATACAATATGATAAAACGATACCTCCCATAACTAATCTTTAAATGTAAGATCGAAGCTGAGTTAACAAAATTAGGGCACTGTGATTCCCATCTTTGTCGAGGAATTCTGAGTAGTTTGCACTTCCATGAAAATTGGAAATCCTCAAACAATAAACAAATATGTGCTATATATTATAATTTCATGTTTTCAAAGTATATAGTTATGCAATTAGAGCACGCAAATGTGACTGCAGTATGTAACAGAACTGCTGCAGATGCCAGATTTTCGAAAAATAATGCTATCGGCGAAGTAGAACCATCTGCAATATTAGGTAAGCCAATAAAATGTGTGTAGCAAATAAGCAGCATCTGCCCAATTTTATAAACGATATGCCATAAGAAAGTATTCTAACGGTGTTCTGACCAATGACACGCGATATATTGTAAAATACTTAAATCGTCTCTCTAGAAAGTCCATAAGGATTTTAATATGTGCGCAGGTATATGTCGACAATTTAAATCTAGACTCTAACAGCTTATATTGCTAGGACTAACCTTATGTGCTTACAATTTATAATGTAACTATAAAACATTACGGCGTGTATATACCAAAAGACCTGAGAAGTAATGTATGTAGATATATGATTCTCTCTCTGCCCAGGGATTTAAATCCATCCCTAGAAATATAGAAAGACAGATACGGCTACGTATGCAATCTCCCTACTCTAGTCTCACTTGACAGCTACTGCCAGCCAAAGGTACTTACCTTGGAAACTGCAAGTCAAATACTTATACAAAAGCTCAAAGTCACTATGTATATAGTTACAAGAGTCAGGCTCCATATAATGATATCCGGCACTCATGCACTCCTTTGGTCAGGACTATGTGCTTTGAATGCTTTTGGAATACACTTGATCTGAACACAAATGGTCTCAACAAAAACTACACACTCAACCTAGATCTTCCATTTCGAATGTGTAGACAGCATTCTTTCTCTTTCTCTATACTTCTACCAATTTCCTTTCTTTCTGCACGCTCATCTTCTTGCCAAGACGAGAACGGGCCTCACATCTCATTTAAATATAAGTACTAGCATACCTTCCGGACATACTGGGGAAAACAAGTGTATCACGTACTCTACAATATCTTCCATTTCTACAGACGGAATAATTCTTAAGGTTTCTTGATTCATAAAGCGTCCGCTTAGGACGGTGTAGAAACATACGTTAATGTACTTGGAATGCTCGCAAGTTATAATGCAGAACCTTATTGCAAGTGAAAATTTTGCAAAAATCAATTCATTTCAATAATTACTATTTATCTCTTACAATGCTAATTAATTAAAACTTAAGATGATTATTATGACCGCTAATATACTCGAAAAAAGGCAAAATAATGTGAACATTTGGGAAGCATGAAATTTAAAATGATGACATGAATGTTCCCTCAAAAGTATGTACAAGAATTTGAATCACAGTAGAGAAAGGTACGATCAAAGAGCAAGCATTGATAGAAAAATACGTTGCGGGTGACGATGGGATTTAAAATGCATGAAGCCCTGACAAAAGGAGCTTCAACCTGATATTCTTTAAAGCGTATTGAATATAGAGGTTGTATATATAAAAGACTAGTAGGAGCTTTACATTCCCTCAGAAAAACACAACTTCTCCGTGTGTTTCTGCTTGCTCAAAGCTTATCTTTTATGTCTGCTTTAGTCTCCTAAATCAACAAAGAACTTATTAAGAGCTCAAGTGTGCACACATACAGTTACATGTCTGTGTACTTTACTTACACATGCCTTGTCTCATATGTAGGTGTGCTCTACTTCTTCACTTGTCGCCTCCACGTTTGTTTCTGTCCCTTCCCGTGGATACTTTTTTCTCCCTCGACGAATGCAAGCTTCGCAAAACTCAACATTTTGCTTGCATTTGGAATTAGATGATAAATCCACTGTAAACATTGTCGTCAAGGGTGCTTTCTCTGGGTATACCGACCGATACATTTGCACCTTTCTATTTATATGGCGGAATACATGTGGGTTAGCTCCCTGAACATATGGTTGTAAAAAGGAAAACGACACGATTCCTTCTTCCTTCGAGACAAAAGAGAATGACGAGAGAGAAACGAAATGATGATGATGATGTTCATGACGATCCTTTGATATTAGATGTTGGCAAAATTTAATCTCTGAGGTCATTAATCAGAGGAAAAAAGGTTTTACTTTAAAAAGTAACGTGCATGTGATTCCAGCGTACGGAGTAATCAACCATTAAAAAGTACTCAGGAGCTGCAGGCAATGAGCTTGCGCTTCAGATTCTTTTATACATTGCGAAACGTTCGCGGAGGTAGGTACATAATTAAAAAGTCGCTCCAATTTAAACCAAGAGTTGAAAAGATACTAAAACTCCATGCACTAAAGCCAGAACAAGTATCGATGCCATTAAATTGCTCAGCCCATGCAGAAAATCCTTATTGGGGAGAAATGAAATTTTGTTTGTGTGTAAATTTTCAACAGGAAATAAAAGCTGGGGGAAATATTTCTCTGGAGAGAGAGGATTCTCTCAAGGCTCACTACTCTAAACGAAATATTCCGTATCTACTATACTTATATATGGAGCGTCACCATTACTATTAAATTCTTAAACCTTACGTTTTTATAGTTTCACTCTAGTTTTTAAGCTGGTGTATAGCTTCATTGCAGTATTTCACTCAACTCGTAGCTTCAAAATAAGCTATATTAGAGCTTCACTATGTTTGTTAGTAGTAGCTTTATCTTTGCTAGCTAAACTAAAAGCTTCACTACTATGCGACTAAACTACTAGAATCACTTTACTAGCTAAACTGCCAGCTTCACGGCCGTAGCTGTGCTAACCTTAAGGTACAAAATGTGTCTGATGGAGTTGGAAAAAGCCGGTTTATTCCAATTTGATGGTTTGCTTGAGAATACTTTACGTAATCAAGGGTCTCCAAACAATGGCTATTATGGGACATTCATCTGCCTCATTTACTCATAATCTCGTGTAAAGAATGGACTCACTTAATCTGCTCCCAGAATCCCTTCCTAGCTCCTTGCAATAAGCCATTGGACTGGAAGTGAACTACTCAGTAAGTGGGAGAGTAAGAGAAGCCGCGACACATTGTGGATTCTGCTTGCAGAAGCAATTGCATTACATTTACATTCATCCACACGCATTATGTATGTGCGTAGTAACTTTAATGCAAGTTATTATGTGTAAGGTATCCTGTATATCATGTATCTATGTATAAGCTATAGATATGTCTCATACCATGTATGCCCTATAAATATATGTAGCTAAACAACTTCAAATGAACACCGTAAGTAACAGATTATGTATGAGCTATACAATGGAGGAAGACAGCGGAGTTGTTAAGAGAGACTGAAGGAGGAAAAATATATAAAAGAAAATTCACCATTAGCCGCAAAACTAGAGCTCAATATGGGGCTTCCCTTAACCCCGTTAGATGTGTCGAGGGATGTAGGAGATGGCAGTAGGAAATATTCCACTGGATGCCATAAGGGTCATGACAGTCTAGCTAAAGCGAGACTGCCTATATACGCTGTCAATGGGAAGAACTTGTGAGGAAGAAAGTCATGCAGTGACTTCCGCCTGCCACTAACGTGGCGTGATATCACATCATTAGCTTTCTCTTGCCCAACTTCCCAAAGTGTCTCTCTCCGTGGTACAGGTAAAGTCCCTTAAATCCTCAAAAGAGGCCTTGGGGACACATGAAACCACATGAACTATAGATGTGTATCCTGGTGCCTCCACATTCATGCTACTGAGGCTAGTACTGGAATGTTTTAAGCAAATAACGGAGAACAGGAGCTTACATGTGTTTCCAGTTAACCAGCTTCTTTTACAACTATGTACGTATAGTAATACAGTACTCTCCATTCTCACTCAACCTTCAAGTCTAAAATAAAATCGGCAAAATTTAACATCAACGGCAATTTTTACAATAACTCACTAAATTCCATTCCCACCCAGCACTTTTCAAAGGCAATAACTCCTTTATAAGGTTGGAAACAGTTGGACGAAGTTCCGTATTCATTGTCGGTTGATACATAACGTTCGCAGCATGAGTATGTTCTTGTCCTTGTCTTATATAAATATTGTATATACATGACCCACTGTGAAATTGAAATCGCGTAAGTTTATGGGATCATAATTTAATTTTCTTATTACGTGTCCTTTTACGCTGATACAGCACCAATTGTAGTCAAAATATGTGCATTTGTCAATGATACTCAAATTTCTGTACTTACCTTACATCATTCAATTCCTTGAGTGCACAAAAAATCTTTTGCATAAAATACTAGCTCTGTACATACAGACAGATATTAAAAATCTAAGTTAGGAAATTCAACTATGGACATGCCATGCATTATTCAATTGGATGTTTTCTACATTCTACAACTATAAGTCTTAATACTGTCCACTTGTAATATTTCGTAAAGCACACATATACCTAGTACACATACATAAAATGATACTAAAAAATAGAACGTGGATCCCAAAAAGTGAGTCAAATGCGTGTAAGTTATAAGTGGGTTGCAGCTTTTTAAATGTTTCAAAAAGTGCCACAATTGTAGCCAGAAACTTTCTTCATTACTTTCCACGTCAAAATTGCATGAGAGAGACCAGCTACTCAGGAACAGCTGCCAACTTTTTATAGTGTCTCACACATTGTATGTACTACTACCCCCAACCAGAGGCATGCGTTACTCTGCAAATATATGCTATTTCCGCAGACATTTATTTCTCAGGCACATGCAAATTAATAGGCGCGTAAATAACTTTAACGAGTAGAAAAAAATGATCCAGTTTCATTTGTTTCTTTTGGCCATCAGTGGCTAAATGTCCCAGAAACCAACATATACATGTAGCTAGAGCATGCATGAAAAGTATAATTAAAAACTGAACTGAACCGACTGTTCCAGAAAGGATGTGCCCATAAAAATATTAAAAACAAAACCAAACGAGTTGTTTATTTATGGCCATCCATACATCTATAAATATAGGAACAGCAGGGAACAAACATTTTTGAACGCTTTGTAACTGACTTATTTGTAATCGCAGCCAGTCAACCTCATTACAACCATTTTTCGAATATGAACTAATAGCTATATATGGACATATTTACCAACACGCCATTCCGCTCAATGTATGTAACAAAGTATCTGTGTAATATTAACACATATGCAATAAAAAGTGTAGTAGGTAAGTGTTATTCCAAATATCCTATTATAGCACCGATTTAAACATCATAGATAGCATTGCTTGAATATACATAATCGTATAATAGTAATATGATTTGAACATAAAAGGAGGAATCACATCAAGCCACACCGTAGCACAAGAAGATCTTTGCGCCCTGTGCCCATTGAGATATTAAATTAAATCATTGTCATTGTCAAAGAAGGAGAGGAAGAGTAGTAAAACGGGATTCGTGATGACTTTATGTGTAGGTAGAAAGGACGTTGGGAATCGGTTCGGAGGGAAATGTCAGAGGAAATAATAGATGGAAAAAGGATGGCGTGGAGACGAAGGGTTGGCATATCGAGCGACGAAAGGATGGAACATCGAGAAACGATGAGACGAAAGGATGGCATAAGAAATCAAAGGGGACAAAGAGCATGCAATGATCTGTGAACACATATACAGAGAAGACAAGGTGAGCTTGACATACCATACAACTTGATCTTTTTGTCCTTGGTTTCCACTATAATGATAACATATCCTCCCAAATCGACCATAGCGGTGGGCTCCAGAAGGGTCAAGTCGAGTAGCTGGAATACATAACACGGGTCCAGGATGGATTCCTTTTGTAGATAGTGCAGAACACAAATGTGTCTGCCTTAATGTACCCGGGACTGGTTTGACCAAGGTGGCAATAGGGCTACTACACTTTGCCCCTTCAACGATAACAATGCTGCTGATGAGGATAATTCCTTCAATCTAAGCAAAACTACTACACTTGTCCTCGCAGGCTCTACTCCTGATTGACTTAAACAATTCAGAATGTTTGAAGACGGAGCCCACATATTTCGTTCTTGGAGGTCGGTGCTTCGTACATTTATTTAATTTAGCTAATATCGGAACTATTTATTAAACCAGAATCCCTTCTGAACGTCCTTTGACAATCACTATTGGTTTGCATACCACGTTTAAGTATTCAATTCAGTATTAAGTTCACAACTTTGAATGCTAACAGTGTCAATTATGTAGAATACGCCAGTAGGTCATTATTTATTGTTTTAAGCAGTTATCCATTAAATTCGTTGTATTGTGTAATAATATCTTATACGTTGGTAATTATCGATATAATAAGGTGAACTATATAGTTGCGTATTAGCGTGAATATAAAAATTTTGTTCAGAAGCAATGTATCTCAACATTCACTTCAAAAGTACATAGGTATGTATAAGTACAATGTGAAGAGCCTTCGAAGACTTTTGAACAACCGTTTCAGCTTATGTTGAACACGATATACATACGTTGTGTTTATAAGTATAGTAAAACGATTTTCTGGCGTAACTTCGTTTTCATCATTGTCGTCTTCAGCTGAATATCATAGAGATATTTGAATTTAAAAAGAGCCGCATATGTAATTACACACGTTCCAAGTTATTTCAAAAATTATATTGTATAGCAAAACTTGCTCTGCTTGCTTAAAGGTCCAGCAATGAAAAAAGGCAAGTTAAGATAAGGCGTCTATCAACAACAACCAGAACGGCGACGACGGAGAAGACGTGAGAAACCAGACCAAGTAGAACTATACAGTGTAGTTCGTATCCGCATTCTGTGCTCTACGCTTCTTTCGGGGCAATAGTGGAAGGACAAATACAGCTTGGTCTTTCCATTGTCATACTGCAAGGAAGAAGATGAGGAAGAAGCTCTCGTACACGGCACACCAGTTGAAACTTTTTAATGGGAACACCAAGTAGAAGAAGAAGAAGAGCTCATGGAATGGAGACGATATTTCGCGTTCTTCTTTCTCGTCCCCGCTGCTGTCGTCCTCCGAGTAGTTCCTGTTATGTTTACTAGCAGTTTTGAATAAAACGACGACGAAAGAGGTGTTTGGCTAACGTGCAGTCCTTGTCTCGTTTCATCCACTCTCGGATATTGAAAAAGAAATCCCAAATGAATTTCCATTCTGAATGCTAACGTACACGCCCATGCCGGAGTGAGGCCGGAGCGGACGGCATTTCGTACATATATTTTTCACTCCAATAGAATTCCCCAAGACCTCAGCGAGGATCAAGGCTGCTCACAGCATTCACGACTAACGGAGTAAAAGGGAGAGAGAGAGGCAGCGGGCAACAAGATTCCTACGGTCCGACAGGAGAAGCTCAACGATAACACAGAACGGCAATAACACAAAACAGTACTACAATACTGAGAAAATTCTATACATGAGGTTTACGAATCCATCTAAAAGTCGTTTCTTTTTTAAGAGTTTCCTATTGCTCAAGCCTTTTTTATGGATTACTGTGTCTTGAAATTACTTGGCTGGGAGTCTTCGGTTTAAAAAATTCGATAAATCCAATTTCAGAATAAATTCTCAGAACAACGACCTTCGTTTTTTGATGACATTATCAGCTGATGACAAAATTCAATTAAATTCTTTCAATGCTTTCATATACCCAAAATGTTTTGAAGTATTTTTCAAATGTGTTCATTTTCGACAGTGTTTATTCAAAGTGATGTTTCCATGAAATTCAATTTCGGAGAGTAGCTAAAGCTTAGTCGGACACCCTTAATCCTTGTTTCCCTGTGAATGAATGGTGTAAATTTGAGGCGGCGTGTAGTTAAAAAACGCTGAGTGATATTACTACTATATGGAAATATAATTTGGGGTGACAGATTTCGTCAACGTGATAGAGTACAATAGAAATGATGTAACAAGCGAGTTGGTATATTATACACAGGGAAAAAGTTTATCTGTAAGTATATAGGATTGGCTGCGTACGTTATATATGACTACGGAACTTCTGGTATAAGGAGATATGGTGGTAGTATATAGCGGTGGCTGTTGAAAGATGCTCAATATTATTTTCTTCAACTTCTTTCTTGCTCTAACTGTGTCACTTCTCAAGATATAAGCATAACAGGCCCAGCGCTTATTCTTGAGAATGTGGGCTAGGAAGGCTCTGTTTCCTTCGTCCCGGTTTTCCTCCGGTACTCGGTTTCGGTTTCCACCACAATCAATAGTACACAAAATCCTTTACTCGTCCTCCCTATCGCCAGTCGTCTTCGACTTTTCTCTTCCTTGCCGTCTTCTTCTCAGGCTGCTGCTGCTACTACTGCTGTTCTTCCTGCTCTTGATTCTTCTCCACTTCCTTTCATATATACGTACAAGTATAGCAGCGTCTTCAACGAAAGGAACAAGTAGGCCTACCTCGTTCTTTTCGCGGGTATATGTTCCCTCTTCCGAGCTAACTCACTTTTCGCAGAGGATGTAGGATGGCCGGATATTCCTTCTATTTCCTTCTTCGATAACCGCTGTATTATTTTCTCAATCCATTATAATCTTGAAAATATAATTTACAATTTGCTGCCGACTGCTTCTGATTAAGTTATGGGTCAGTTTTTATTATTATTTTTGTTCTTGTTATTTTGACTTTATTACGTATATTTTATTTAGCCCCTGCTCAAATGTTCGTTAATCAAGTTTTACACCTGTAGCTTTTATCTTTTCAACGACTACGACGATGTGGCAAGAAATTGACGCTTATTTATGTAGCTTATACACATACGGAAGTCCGAAAGGATGTATTTTTTCTTCTATGTTTATATTTTACCACGTGAATTTCAAGAAGTTATATGTGAAACCACCAGGGACGGGTGTTGGTCAACAGTTGTAAAGATAATGGTCCTGACTCCATCAATTGAAAAGGCGAGATAGAGACAAGGATATATACATATACTGTACAGTGCTCGTGACAGGAAAATTTTTTAAAACGACGTACAAACGACGTTAGTGATGGAGAAAAGATTCGGGCGCGGGTGACGGATGGAAGGACAGAACTCACCAGAGACTTTTAGACGCTATCACTGACACCATTTCACTGTTAATTTTCACAACGGACATTTCCTGCCTGCTTTCTTCTTTTTCTTCAACTGCTCTACACTTTTCTCTTCCTCTTTTTTTCACTTCCTGTCTCTCACTTTCAATTTCTATAATTTCTTGTCCGTCCCACCTTACTTTTCAGTAGCTAGTAGTTCTTGAGTATAATGGAAAACTTTAATGTATTCTTTCCGGCTTCAAGAATGTTACTCCTTATTGCATATTTGTTAGATTTGAAAGTTATTAAATGTACCGAATTTGCTCCTGGCGTAAAAAGTGATCATGAAAATTCTAGTTAAATGAGATGAATATTCAGAAAAGTTGGATGTTGTGGTAAAAATTAGCAAAGTATATAGTGAGAGTTCAATAAGAAAATACTTCGACGTTAAAAACGAAGGGTATTTGGGTGAGTTGCTAACAACCCCTCATTTGCAACTCATCTCAATAAGGGTGCATAGTGCGGCCTACAATTTTGATTTCATTGGAATAATCTGGATTTTATGGAAATGAGCTGAGTTATTTAGACAATAAGAGTGATTTTGGTAGACGTCGGAACGGAATACAAAGGACTGTTAAAAAGTGTAGTAGAAGAAATCCGTTCGTGGACACATGACATGAGGGACGAGGAGTGGAATTTATTTACCTCAGTGTCTCTCCGTAGCCGTTCCGTCCCTTCCCATGTATGCCTAAGCGATAAGCGGTGCTCTACTAAATACTACGGGCTCCGGTGTTGGCGAATACACAGCAGAGAGGGAAAGGAACACTGTAGTCAGTAAAGTCACACGACCGCTGGACTTGTTAATTGAAGTAGCTATTCCACAGTTAATTATCTCCTGACTTCTTTTGTGATTCAAATCAGATTCAAGGATAATTTAGTCCCGGACACACGAGAGATATACTAAATTACTAGACTTTTCCAGCAGCGGAGAGAGAGAGCTTTGAGGTTTTTCGCAGCTTCGAAATCCTTCCTAATCATTTGCGATTGTCTGTAACTGTTTGAAAAAATATTTGATCCCACCTCACGTTTAATTAAAATTTTAATATGGATTCTCATGTAATGTATTGTGGAAGGTAAGGATAATGGTTAAAATCGTTTCAGCTTTGGTTTAACTAACAAATATCTTTATACTATGATGCCCACATAGCAAAATGTGACTAGATAAGTATATGTGACTTATTTCACATTCACAGAGGAATTCAGCCCGCGTGATCACAATAAAGAATACCCGCTCACAGGAAAGTTGAATTTGCAGGGTGTTCCTCGCAAGCAAAGCGGAATCAGGAATTTTTGTGTCAGCACAAGTAGGAATAACGACAACGCTATTCTTGTAATTGACACAAGATAAATTTCAATTAAATGGTGGATAGTAAGAAAAGTATGTGTATTTTAGTACGATATTATTTTTGCAATTGGAGGTACACGGAGATATTTTCAATTGAGTTGTGTCTGACAAGATGAAATACAAAAGTTCACGTTCGTTTCAACAAAGCACTACAAGTACAGAGGGATTTAACACATGGTATTTATTACTTTTGAACCGACTCAAAGAGCAAATCAGCGGTAGCACCTGACATCCACTTACAATGCATACTTATTACCTATCAAATATTTTGTTCACAAAGCACCCATCATTCTGATTTTCGAGAGTCCTTGTACTAATTGAGATGTAATGACTGAAGAAATGTGGACGTGAATTAATAACAACCGATCCCCACCACCGAATAATTGCCACTGTTGCTGCTACTTATTGTTTCCCCATTGATTGCACGTACTGGATTTCATGGGGAATATTGGACTTGAAATATAAAACAAGTAGACGACAATTGACTTGGATAATGTTGACGGCTGAGCTCAGGAGAGGTTTTTTAGATCTGTCCATGGAGCGGTAGCCAACTGTTCCTCTGGAGATAGAGAGACGCAGAGAAAGAATAGTATCTGTGTATGTGAATGGGGCTGTGCAAGACTGGAGAGATACAAGGGGGAAATAGTTGTTGTTGATGTACGGGAAGAGAAGTAGCGAGTGGAGAGAAAAGTCGTGTGATGTCGAAACACTAGAGTGGAGAGAGCGTGGGCCAGTATAACTATTGCCACCAAGTCAAGTCCAAGACTGTTCCTTCGCAGCATCCAGACCTACAGCTATAAACTTTTTCAACTGGATATAATTCCGAGCAGTGGATATTAGTCAGACGGAGAGTCGTGGTGGTAGCACGTTTCTTCTCGGGCGAAACGTTCCAGCATAAAGTTCACTTCTCCCTGCTGCCTGTGCCTGTACCATGCAGTGTGTGTATAGGACCCACCACTGACTCCAGCTATACACAGTGCAGCACGAGTTGGTCTAGGACAGACGATGAGTTGCGAAGAAGCTCTCTTTCTCCTAGTAAACTTTACTGTATCATACGTGTGTATGTAGTAGTAGTGGTGGTACACACGCTTGGATGATTGCTATTGCTCCTGCATCCTTCTTTCTCTCTCTCTCTCTTATTCTCCAAACCTCTCTATTACTATATTCTTACTCTCCTTTCCACCAAAATACTAATACTCTCTCAATGTTAAAAGTGGCTTTCTCTTTCTTCCTTTCCTCGCTGTCCCTCGCATTGCTATACAGTGTAGTAGCATCACTCTAAGTTCCACCGCATTGTGCACCCGAACCCTACATACGAATTCTTTCACTAGAATCTCAAATGGAAGCCCTATACGGACATACACAGAGTAACACGGACACAGTCAAGTTGAAAATGGAACAGAAAATATCAAGTGAACTTAAGATGACTGTAGACTTCCCTGTTTGTATAAACTTGTTCCTTTCCTTCTCCAACGGTTTCTTCTCAATCCTTCTATTTTTATTTTACCTATATATACATTTATATGCTTTAAAGCACCCGCCCTATAGTATTGACAGACTTCAACAGTTGCAACAATACCGAAATACATTAACCGACAAATAGCAAAGCTAGCATTCACAAAACTAACCAACTATTTTCGCTACATGACAACCCATAACTAGCATGAGCACTCTGTAAGTCAAAATATGAAAACCCAATTCAAAAACATTCAACCTACCTTGTATGTATAAGTACTTATAAGTAGCAACTAGCAACCATAGTATTTGATTTTGTATTTTTGCGATCATTATGAAAAACCTTGTTTCCCGCCTAATGAATCGCCAAATTAGCTGTAACTGTAGGAAATAATTGTTTCTATTATAATATATTAATCCCGTCGAAATTCCAATACGAACCATATGTCTAACGGACAGTCAATGTCCTTACACATGCGAGCAAGATTATAATATAGTTATGAGTAGCTGGTACACATGCATATACTATCGACTATCGTGTATGACCGAGTTGAAACTATATTAGCAAGGTAAGAGCATACATACGTTTGACTTCTCTATTATTCTTGCTAAATAAAAGTATAAATGCGTTATCATTCGCCCTATGATTTTTGTTACTATCGGTATAATCAATTGCGAAGACAGCTCATGAAACTGACTTTCAATCATTGTATGTATCCCGGAATTAAGCTTTGAATTAGCAAAAACGAATGTTTTATTTATCTTATGTCCTGTCTATAACCGTATTTGCTGATGGGCAGACCTCGTCTCAACAGTTAAATTTTTATCTTCATAGAAAAGAGCAACGGCCATTCTCCCTTCAACACCCCCTCCCCCACAATCCCATCGAGTCTGTAATTAGGACGACTGTTGACATTGACGTCGCCGCCGATTTATTGTTTAACATTTGTGTTACCATCTATGCTGTTTAATATTAAAAGGCTTTCCATATTATATGAACAAATCCAACGCAGTTATTAAACGAAAGGGCCTGGGGGTTTGGCGTTTTCCGAATAGCGCAACTTAGAAAATGAGCAAAGTTATGTAGCTACTACTACTCCTCAGATTTTCCTATGGATACCCGTCCGGGCAACATATATGGTATATTCAATGTATTAATATGGAGAAGCATTAGCATACGAAGATCGAAAGTTATGGAATTGGGAGTCAATGCGTTTCAAATCGAATGTCGCTCTAGTGTAGCGAATACAAATTACTTTCTTGTATACTATTAATTACTTGTATACACTTCGTGGAGTAATTCATCAGAACTGATTTATCTGCCTTCGCAGTATTTCTAATGTTTTAAGCCATCCAGGATTCAATCACTATATTTTGACTGTGTTAGGATATTTGTTTTAAAAATACTAGTGACCCGAATATGTATCTGGTGAATATATTATCTAATCCACAAAAATCGAGGACTACTAAGTGGAATCTCGACGAGGAACTTGACCTCAAATGATTCGGAAGCATAAGAAGTGACACTGGCCAAAGAAAATACTTTAATAATTGATGTGGAAATCAGGAAAGATAACTGAATGAGATGAGGGAAATGATGGGTTTAAACGGAGGAAAAATAAACTGTAATGATTCAGGCCGGCATGTGGAAATCTTTGGGTTTCATCTCCCACACAACTCTGCTGTCTCTTTTCACGTTCTTTCCTTTTTTGGCCTGAATCTTGAAATTGTTGCTTGAGAGAAGAATCATATATATCCCTTCTTTTCAAGTACTGGGACAGTCTCTATGTAAGTGACTGCGTGTGTGTGCAAGTGTGAGTGAAAGAAAGGAAGAGTGAAAGAAGCAAGGAGGAAAGAAGGCAAGAAGAGAAAGAGAACAAGCTTGGTTGAGAGGCAGAGGCTGCAATCCTGGGGCTCCCAGAGATGAGATGTGCGCGAAGACCACTGCTTCTCCATCCTCCAGCGACATTTTCCAGGAGTCTGAGCGTCATGGAAGTGCACTGATCGATACCTACACCCTGTGCTCTCCTTTCTCAATTCTTGCCTTTCCTATCCTACATGCATATATAGATACACACTCAACTCCCAACTCTTCACTCTCCTGCATTTTCCTTATATGTAATTTTGGAACCTATTCAAACCTCAACCAATGCTATGTTCACATTCCACCATCCCTACACACGCTGGGCTGACATACACCCATATAAATAACAGGGACTCAAAGATAAAAAACTAGAACGAAATTTCTACCACCTTTCTCTTCTTCTTTTCCCTGGCAAAGTTCTAAGCGGATCTCTTCCCATTCTTTTTACCTTTAGCCAAATATCATACAGAAAAATGTGTATGTTACCTTACGGAATCACGTGTGAATTTTTATGTAGGTGCACCAAACATGTGCATACATAGTTCACCTATATTTTACAAGGTCTATATATTAAACTAAACTTACCTCCTGTCCAAAAATCATTCTAAAAGTAAAGTATGTAGGTACAACCCTACTCTGATTTTCCTGCTTCCTCCTTTCTCCCGTGCTTTTTTCTAACCCCTTCAGCATACCTCCCTTGAATTCTGATTAACGCCGTTTTCAATCCATCTCCCCTATATCTCTTCATGTCTAAGCACTATTGTATACTAGTAGGGGCACATTCTTATTCTAGACACTACCATCAGATTTTTATTACATCTCATATCATATCGTGAATTGTTAGAGTAAGTCAACGGACCTAAAAATGTTAATCCTGCCAGTTGATGAGTTTTTAAACCCCCCAAATGTGTGCAAATCTATAGTTTACACATATAGTTGATAAAGTCATTTTGGCCTGATTTCATAATAAAACTGTTTGTACTTTATAGTTACAATATTATTTTTCTCATTGTCATTAAGGACTTTACAATTAGTGCGACGAATACAAATTATTGCTGCAATTTAAAAACAAAGCAATACACAATGAACGTGCGAAATATGGAAATTCAGAAAAGCTACATTTAATCCTCTTTACCAAAAAATCATTTTCAAGAAACTTTGTTTTGACAATCTTTGATTGCTTGCATATGCTGCACTAAAAAACTTGGAGACTCGATTCCAAGTATTTATTATACAAACCAGCACTGGGTATATACGGTGCATATAAAGTTAATATGTTAATTGAGCTGATTCAAGTGGCTAGTCAAGCAGCAGGATGCCAAAGTTTGTAGAAAATTTTGATGGAAATTAAAATATAGACTGAAGAAAGGGAAGAGCTTTCAGATCTTTGCCGCTTCACAAACAATAGATTTCTTGGTTGGTGCTACTTTCCTCTCTTTGTGATGAGGCGAGAGCCGCATACACATACTTTTACGACCTTTATAATAGTCTTTTGGCACTTGTATGTATAAGCGTCCTTTCCAATAATATTACTTCTCCACTAACATTATTCCTAGTATCCGTGCTACAGGAAACCGGAAAATCGTCCAGTATTTGCATGCATTATGATCGCAAATGAACTCACAGAAACAACCAGGGGAGGTATTAGAGAAGGAAGTTCCTGCATAATATCTAACCTACTAAACGTAATGACATAAAAAATTAACCTCTTCTATAAAATAATACAGCCCTATGCATATCAACTGTCCAATATGTGTAGTATGCAGTATTTACATTTATATGTCATCTAGTACTCTCAAAGGTTGTCATGCCTGCTGTTTGCCGCAAAAATTTTATGGTTAGCACAAGTCCCATCAAAGTTAGGCTCCAATGTTTGATCTCACCTTGCCCCATCAGCTCTTTAAACTCGCTGTAGGGTTTTCTAATGCATAGTAATAATAAATTATTCCTGCATACCTACATGCGTATGCATTTCCTGTAATATTTGGTGTATCCAAGTCTAAAAGCAGGTGAGATCGATTAACCAAGATGGAATGGAGCAGAACGATTAGTAAAGATGTCTCATTCGTAAGTGTCATCTTCATCCGTTTCACCGTTAATATATGACCCCACATCGCTTGGTCTGCTCAATAACATTGTTCGAGAGAAAGTAATACGCTTTTGTATGGATGAGCTATATCCTGCATAAGCTTGAAGATTCTTATCAGGCTTATATACATCTATTTATATAGGTAACTACATATTATGTATGTGTATTTGGTCACAAACCTACCTATAGATAGACATAATCCAATATAACTGACATGCTTCGTCTTCCATTCCTGCTGAACGTGGCAGGGATACAATTTTGTACGGGATTTGACCCAAAATTGCTACGCTGTCAAACATTTGAAGCATTACATCCTCAAGCCATACACATCATATATGTTGGCAATATTTATTCAAATTCTAACTTTTAACATTTTTCAAGGGATCCTTTGAAATACCATGAGGACGAATTGAAACCATATGAGTAGTGCTTCACAGCAATACGTAGGATAATACATATATCCTGAAGCACTGGCTATACTTAACATCATTTGCGAAATAATACCCCAAGTAGTCACAGTTATCACACTCTTATTTTACTATACTACATTACACTTGTTTCATTCATATATGATTATATTGGCATATTATACATATCCCAGTTGATATCCGGGAGCTTAGCATTCCTACAGCGGTGTGCGTCGAGTTCAAAGAACACCAACACCATTGATAAGCATACGATGAAACCACAGACCAGAAATTCTTTCACAGCTTCCCAGGCACATGATTCTTTGAGCAGGAGAATACGACTGACTTAAGCAGCTTACTCCGTACTTGTGCAACAGGAGTTTGCAATACCCACCCAGCTAAGTTTGCTACAGTAAATACTGAATAACTATGAAAAAAACAGAATTGGTATTTAAAACCCTTGATATATAGAAAACAGCTGCAATTGCGGACAATAAAAAAGCAAACACGTATGGTATTCTACTATTATGTTAAATATTTTATGTGGAAACCTAAATTTTGGAGCTCGAAAAATAAAATCCAGCCAACCTCATACACTAAAATGCTGGTGATCCAGCACTAAATCTAACTTACGTTTATTCAGTAAAGATAAATTAGATATCCTCAGCATCTAAATATTCGGTGGTATGGGTAGCTGATTTCTTAAGAAATGACTACAATGACATGCAACAAAACTATCCTACCGGGAAACTAGCTCAAGTGTAACAATCAATCAAATATGTACAAGACGACGTGTCATTTGATTCGATTCCATTAGAGGCGGCGGGAACAGTTGATGTAAGGATCTCAAAGACTGTCAGATGCACAACCAGCGGTGCAGTATATATATCTGTACACACGGCTATGAAGACCGAAAGCAACGTGCAGGAACGAAGTACTTGTGACAGGCATTCGGTAGACAGCATTTATACCGGTAAGTTAAGTGTACATGAGCTATATACAGGAAGATGAATTCAAAGAAGTACTATTGGTTAAAGAATCAGCAACCTCCAAACCGGTGTTATAAAAGCAATACTATAAGATTTTCCCTTTCAAAGAAGTTTCTGCAACCATTAAGAATGTTGTTTGTTTTCTTGAAACCAATCTATTGGAACCCGCTAGGACCACACCTTATGCTATAGCCAACAGCCCCTTTTGTAAAAGACATTTTTTAGAATTAGTCTTCCCTTGAATCAGTTTAGCCAGGTCATTAGGCAGGAGAGACATAATGGTGTTGTCATGAGGTCATCACAATGATTTTTTAATGAACAGTCTTGATTCTAAAAGTTTACCAGAGAGCTCACAGGTAGAGGAGTCTGAGGAGAGGAGAGCCGTTGTTAGGTAAGGTACATTCTCCTCAAGTAGGTCAAAGTAGACACATTATGTACCATTCTACATGATATATTGAGACCATTTAGTCTTCAATCCATTTGTTCCTTTCCTGCTCTTCTATCCATTTGCCCCTTTTTTACCGCTCCCTGTCTACACTCTCTGCCGCAATAGCAGTATGGAGAAGATAACAGGTAGCAATGATAAAATACTACACGGGGTTGTTGCATACAACAGGATTATTTCTTTTTGTGATATTGATTACACGCTAACCATGCAGTGGTTTCCAAAACTCCTTCTATCCCTGTCTTATTTTGCTTTTAAGATTTAAGCTTTGAACTTTTGCCAGCAGAAGAAGAACACAAGAGAGAAAGAAAACAAAAAGGGAAAATAATATTATATGTGGGCATTGCAGTATATACTTAACCCTATATATTTCTATGGTTTTGGCACATATAGGTAGTTCCTGTCCATACGCTTCTTCCCATTTTCCTTTCTTTTTCTTCAAGTTATCCGTTGAGCGAAGATATGAGCATGACTTCTAGACACGACATGTCTTTCAAGATGAGGGGGAGCAACTGCCAGACCAAATGTACACACATCTTGGACGTTGGAGATAACTGGATTGCACGAGGCTTTCGCAAGTCTCTGATTAATCAATGAATGTGTGTGTGAGAATATAAGGACGACGGATGCCCATAAACGTTCGTCAACACCATTGTCCGGACTTTGGTCTCACCATACATTTTAATCCTTAGAGACCAGGTGTTGAGCAAATACCTCCATATGTATATTCATACTATGTATAGTGTCAGTCACCTCCTATTACAATTTGTACATATTCATACTTCCAATCTCAAATATACAACCGAAGTACGGAAGAGTAGTTTTTGACGTTTGTGTCGACGTCAAGTCTGTAATGATTGTCATAACTTCATTCATGCGAGAATCTAGATGGGTAATCAGATCAGCACTACACTGAGCACACGTTGTCCTTGGTTACCTTCCTTTAATGATCCTAAGTATAATTTTCATTTGCCATTATGGCCGCTGTAAATATCGACGAAGATACTTTTTTGGAAAACATTTCTCTGTACTTACAATGAGTACAAAGAGTTGAAATTGTTCAACAAAGCATACATATGATCTGTGCTAATACGCTATATTGTAGTCTATGATGTTGTAGCAACCAAAACAAAATATATATAATAATTATTTTCAGCAACTCTATGCATCAGCATTACATTTATCGATCCCAAATGCTACTTTAAAAAAATCACATCACAGTGATGAACCAGAAAACGAGAAAATTTCAATCAGTATAAATAACAAATGTAAAAAAAGCTGCAGGGAGTTACAAAAAATATACAATTCGTATTGTTAATATTGTCTGTACGAAAACACATACCTAGGAAAGTATCAAAGCTAGCCAACTGTTGTAATGTATGAGCCCAAGCTGATCACAATATATTATAGCATCAATATGAGAACCTAAAAAGACACAGGATTAGAGGGAAGTAGCATGAAAACACCCGTGTTAGCTCACAGATGTGGAAAGGCCGTTAAAGTGAAAGATCAGCTTTCTTGCATTAATTTAGCAGTTAGATCTGACCCGCTCAAATATGATTCTCGCGGTCCATTTGGTGGATAAATTATGTGGACAACTCAAAGGAAATCAGATGGATTCTCGGAACCACGCCCAAGAAAACAAGAAATAAAACATAAGCTATCCTGTCTACCCCATTTCCCAACTACGTGCACATGATTGATCCTTTGCATCAGGACGGTTCTGATCATAAAGGGAAAAGTCAAGAGGAGAACGGAACGATAAAGAGAGAAAAACTTGGACTAAAAGTTCCCTCATCTAAATCCCAAGTTTCAACCTTCTCTGCGCGTCCTATGTACCCAAGAGATGATCAAATCTACCAGTGGGAAAAATAAGAAAGATTTATGAACAAACAATTACGTATTTTGCTGTGGTGAAAGTTTAAACCCAAAAAAGAGAAACCGTCAGAACATGTATAAATACCACAAATCTGTCGTTTTGGTCCATAAATACAAAAGCCTACGGCTATGTGCAGTGGATTTATAGGCATGCTGTTCATTAAACAGTATGTTATGCATATACTTATATTTGTATCCTCTATAGATACGAAGTACCTATGTGTGTATTTCTAAAGATATGTGTTAAATATGAACAAAAGTTGCACGTGTACAAAATGAGATCCCACATGGAACATCCCAGTTTTATTCCCCACACTTTTGACATTCACTTACACGAACAAAACCATTTTATTCGTCTCTGGATATTGATGAATTTAATGAACCATATAGAAAGCAGAAATGTCATATGTGTAAATATACTACATGAAATCATACAACAACGGCAAACGCTGTTTCCACTCTCTGGATATTTGATTAAAAGTATGGGTAGTGTTATTCTGCAAGTCGGTTTGTCATGTAAACGTCCATTTCAATTTCGAGGTGATAGCACTCAAATGCAATCATGTGAAAGTTCAAAATATATTATGTTTACCCACTCGACGGCTTCGGGTGTGAACTTTTGGTTCATGAAAGTTGAAATAACCTCAAGCCATCATAAGTTGTGAATGTCTAAAAAACGGAAATTGATCCGACGGGAGCATGAATTAAAATCTCCAAGGACTATAATATACTGTAAGAGACCATGCTGTGTGAGCGAGTTGGACAAGAAGCAAATGGAGTACATACCTATAAAAAAAAGTGCGAAAAATTCATTAAACTACAAAACTATGTTTACGATTCCCGCGGTAAAACTTCCTCAAGAACTTATTAATTATATTTGATACCTGGTGGGATTTAAGAAGTGTTAAATCAAACTTGCCAGTGTGGAAGTTAGACTTATTGAAAGCCAACAAATGTATTAATACTTCTAAAAGAAAGATTCGTTAGTTCTGGCAAAGTTTTGCTCGACAGCCAAGATATCTATATTGGAAAGGCCTTAGGGCTCCAACTCCTTAGATTTTTGTACTTTTTCCCCACACAATATTGTATGCTTTACCTACATAATTTTTTATGCTTTATGACCTCATGGGCATTCTAAAATTGAATACGCAAGTATTAAAAGCTCGCGTCGGAATCATTACAAGAATTAAGCTCTAGTTGTTGAAACATATGTAAATATAACAATGTCGGGGTTATAATAAGTGTCGCTTTACGTATAAGTTCAATTCCATGTGTACAAATCCGAGATTACCCCACTGGGCGGAAATAAAATACGACTCGAGTTTATGTTTGACGGACCTGTTCTCTCTTACTTGATGTGACACCTCTGAACTCTTAAATCTAACTGCACTCAGGATGAACTCGAGCAAAATTTTCTATCGCCTTAACCCTTACATTTTACCCTGAAACCTCACGTGCCTAATGCACAGTCGTACGTGAAATATCACGGATGAGGAGAGAAGCGAAAGAGAGGAAAAAATGTAAAAGAGATTTATTCCTTTCTCAACACCTACAAATATATCTTTTCTAGCCAATATTTTCCCGTTTTCAATCCAATTTTATCCATCCACTACCTTCTTCGACTGCACCTACGAGCAAACGTTAAATACATACAGTAGACTCAAAGTCAGTACCGTAGGCGTTTCTTTGTAAACATGACAATATCTTGCCAGGAGCAAAGTGCATGTAGTACTAAACAGGGTCAACCCTCGGCGAGAAAACGACAACAGAAAAAGAAGCTCGGAAAGATAACAAAAGTTTTATTGTTTTTTGTAATGGTTGCAATCAAAATTCCCACCAAGCGTGCGAATAAGTATAGAACGAATAATGTTGGTAGAATTTTTCAAAAGTTTTATTTATTTTTATTGCTTTTAATGTTTGTTGAACGTTACATTTTTAAAGCTTAAAATGTTACATTTTTTATTGCATTTCATTTTCGAAGTTTTTGTGTTCTATGTATTCTATGCAGCTTTCAGTGTTATATTTTTAATGATTTAAAAATAGTGTTCCTAACGATTCAAACGTTGCATTTTTAATGCTTTCAAGGTAGCTTTAAGGCTTCTAATGTTATATTTCTCAGACATGGCATTGGTTAAATCTTGCAATTTTTTAAAGCTCGCCTCTCCTGCATTTTCAATGTAACACCTTCTAAAAGTTTTCATCGTTACAGCTTTCCCCGTTACATGTATTCCCAAAAACAGATAGAAGATGCAATCTCAGGGTCTGCACTAAATTTGCTTAGAAAGAGCTCAATTTTTCAGTTTCATGCATTTTAGTAGGGTAACGTAGGAGGTAATGGAGACGCAAAAGATGTACATACCATGTGCAAGGAAATAGGTAACATCAAAGCATTCTCCATGGACAATTTCAGTGTAAGTATTTTAAAACATCCTTCCATGCCATTATAACGACGCGCCTTTCTTTCAGACAGTCTCTTTCTCCTCCACAGCAGATTACCCGAGTCAAGTATGCATGCATGGCGAGTACATTAGTTAATATAGTACCGGAGTGCAGAAGAGGAGTTGATGCATAACTGTATCTGGTCGAGCAGACAAAGGAGAAAGGAACACAGGCAGGAGGAACGTAGTATATGAAAAGAGAAAGAATGAATCTCAGCCTAATTCGCAGAATAAGCTCAACATAACTCAGCCCCAAGGTATACACAAGACTAGAAAAAGGTGATGGTGGAAGCGCTGAGTGTAAAGGAGAACACTGAGAGAAAGGGGGAGAGAGATAAGCGGGACATAAAAACCATGAACCGACGATTTAAGATCATAGTGCATGAATCAAGACATCATGATTGATGACTTGCCCTATATTGTAGACATGGTGGCAAGGCTTTGTCAATACGAAATTGAGCCTTCTCCATGCTTATATGCAGAAACTATTTATATCATATAATCTCTCATCATATGAGACAGCTACAGAATACATTAAATTTTGCCTCTACCTAAACGGCAGTGGTTACCAAACTTATGCTGTACAGTCGGCAAAAGAACTTGTTTGCTTTAGCCGTACGTCAATTTTTAACAACATATTCTTCCATTGCATAATTTTCTAGACATTTTATACTAACTACTTGGAAATTTACGTGTGTTCAAGTTACGTGATATTTGCAGAAAATAAAACGTCTCGCCCTCGGGTTCTTTTCTTTCGATACTCTCTACGCAAATGATTGCTAAACGACAGAGAATGAAGCACAAAACCGACGGTTATTTCCAGCTAAGGAATTAATTTACCAATACAATTCCAATTATTATTACTTCTACTGACTGAATGAAAGGAAATAATTGTCATTAAATGTAAACAGAGGAACCAAGTTATGCGCAACGCATAAACGTTAATAAACATGAGAGAATAAGTACGAATGGACAAAGTCAGTAATAAGAACAAGATTTACCAAACAATCGCGGGTTTGTTCGCCGAGCATAATATACAACGATGTGTGTAGAAATTGTAAAGATAGAGTTGGGCCTTTTAAAACAATAAAGCGATTTATACCCGGAAAATGGAATTCTAGGTAGCAAAGTGTAATTGAATGACACCTTTAGGTGATTTAACTATTGTGCAAGCCTCAAACACACAATCCTTCCTCATCCAACATGAGGTTTCACTAATTACATCGTATTGTGGTCGTCTTCGCAGAATTTTTCCTCCATTGTTTCCACGGGTAAAGTTATGTGTAAGCCTAGTAGCTTTTGTAGACATGTGCATTCTATAAGTCAAGATTACACTGGCAAAGCCCTAAGGTTGTTAATCCTCTCTCCAAAAACTAAAAGCAATCCAATAAAGTCAAACATGAAAAGAATGGCATGACCTGACTTCTCTCCCTCTGCTCTGCCTAACCTACATACATGTACACTTGGGAGTACTAAATGCAGTGAATTTTGTATAGCACAGAACCTTAAAAACTTCAACCAAGCCCAAGAAATCAATTAGATAAAACCTGTAGTACTATAGAATTTCAAAGTCCCGGGTATTTTACATTTTCCTTTGCACTTGCAATCTCTCCAATGGTAAAAATATAAACTACACTGCATATTCCTGACATAAACAGATACACAACTTTGTAATACATACCCTCCGCATATATGTATTCCTAATACATGAACCGAGAAGAAAATATCGTGCATGAACAGTCCTAAATGTACGCATATAGTGCCTTCTCCATTCCTATCACTGTTTTCATCGATAGTTTAAAATTTGCTATATGTACGAAGCTGTATGTACAATAAACATTTTGTATATGTGAAGCTTTTCCGAACAATATGTAACTTCGTGCCGAGAGAACAAGTTTCGTTGACTATTGAAAGCCTATGTGTGTATGCCATTAAAATCCTATACATCGATAGGATAAAGGTTTATATTGACTTCGAAGTAATAACACACGCTCAAGGGGTAGAAAATGGAAGTTGGTTCACGTTCGCCCAAAATCCTCAAGTACGCCGTCTGAAGAAATACGAAACATTTGTAGATCAGTCACTTCGCTCTCTACAGCTTTCTCCCTTGCTATCTCCTTTTCTCTTCGACTCTTCCCGCAATTCCATTTTCAACTATCAACAAAGTCATAGATTTCCTATGGAACCACATATGTGCAGGGCCATTTGCATTTTCCATTTGGCTATACTATTATGTTTGTACCTCTCTGACCGTAGGAAGGAAGCGCGTGTATAATATCTCGGCATATGTTGGTTTTGCGTGCTTTTAGAGTTGCATTTAAATTTCACATGTAGTGTGCATACCTACGATGAAGTGTAAGTTTGAGGTAATTTTAAAACAAGTGCAGTCCACCTTATTAAATCGGAGGCAGAATGCATGTATAGTTTATTGAGCATTCCTAATACACAGCAACTTTTAGGGGTATATAAGATCAGTCCTGGATCAGAAGATTGTAGGTTAAATGTGTAGACACACTTACCCTTAAGGTTTCAAGTGTGAAGCATACGGTATCTGTGTTGAAAATTCCCAGTCGACATCAAACCGCAATATGTATAAATTTGCCCGGACCCCAAAAATATCTATAGGATGAGTGAGTATGGAAGGAATAAACAGGAGAGTGGAGGCGAGAAGAAGTGAAGTTATGTTGCTGCAAAATGGGAGTACGTTTACATATTTATTTATGCTTATTGGATGCTTGCACAAGTGTGTAGGGACACAGAAAGGATGAGGGAGGGAGAGACGGAGTCTTGTGCATTATTTTCAACACATTGGCCACGGTGATTGTTAGGTATGGCAAAAAACCGTTTTCACATCTGTTCCATAACTACTACTCCGCCTGAGCATACGAATAAACACATAGGATCAAACTCCCATTTCCAACAGATATTAAAACGGAGCTGCACAAACACATACACACAAATACACTCAGCTATAAAAACTCTGCCATAAAAACACGTTTTGGTGTACTTAACATTCACATTTCGCTATACAGTACCTTGTACATTTGAGGTGAAACAATCAAAGGAGCATGTGTATAGGGAAGAACAGTGCGGGAATGATTATGACCTGACGTATAACAGAATCTCTCTCGAAGCCTAACGTAGCAGTCTCTCTCAAGGGTACACCTATAACTAGTATACTATCAGCATTATTGTTAGACAGAATAAAAAATTCTTTTGTACATCCAAATGATACGAAATTTCCTTCTTGTCTTTCACGGGCTCCCACACCTAAGTGTTAAAGTATAGAGTCAGAGGTTAAGGAAAAGTTATATTTTCTAATGCCGTCAATTGTGGTGGAATGGGAATTCCATCGGAGGTAGAATCAGAAGGTAAAGAGTTTACAGTCACACATGTTTGTACTTAGAATTCCTCGTTGCAATGTAGTCTCGTGCTGGTACTACAGCAGAAGCCGCACGCAGCGGAGCACAAGCTTTCACCTCTTTCTCCCTCTTTCATGAGTATAATCTTCGGTTTATGCTGTCGCTGTTGCTCTACGAAAGTGGGGTAGACAGAGAAATGAGACAGAAAGGTCTAAACCATATGTGGAAAATACTTAGGTAGGTAGTACGTATAGGTATATCTACCTGTAAGCATCATCTTTCTACAAGCGATCTTATTCCTTTCTCATATTCTGTATTACATATAAAAGACCTTCATACATAAATCCATATAGAATGAATTCACGATTC
The DNA here is from genome assembly GCA_034696945.1 of Lipothrix lubbocki. Lineage (NCBI taxonomy): Eukaryota > Metazoa > Arthropoda > Collembola > Symphypleona > Sminthuridae > Lipothrix > Lipothrix lubbocki. The sequence goes on along the minus strand of JAQGAK010000017.1, from coordinate 69,235 downwards.
AAATTACACAAGTTTCCACACGATATTTATATAGACAACGGATGTATACACGGAACTAAGAAATGTAGCTATGCAAAACGATTGAGGGTGAAAGTACACGTAAAGAATTTCTTGTATGCGTATAAATACAAACAGCTCTGACATATCTATCTGTACTAAAGCTGTCCTGTACATCCAAATCTATACCTATATTCAATCACGGAATTCACTCCTGTACAAAATTACATCCATTGTTTATGCTTTTTCGCAATATACATATCTTTAAACAGCAGTAAATTCATACACCTATGTATTTGGCGTTTATCGTCATGCAATAGAACGTTTTATCAACACCAAACACATTTTGATGCGACACTTTACATTTACTTTACATTTTTACCCTGTTTTAATGCGAAATAGATGCGACAATAGCGTCAAGATCTAATGGAACGGTAAATTCAATTTTCTAATGCAATTATTTTAGTATACTTTAGATAATATTCATACTACTAACTACTACTATACTTTTGCATTGTAATTAACTCCACATTTGATTTGAACTATAATGAAAATAGCATTCACCTTAAAAGAGCTGACTAAATAGAGCAATACTATAGAGACAGATAGAAGACAAAGCTTTTAGTCCGGAATTACATTACCAGTAGGACATTTAATAACCTACATATACATTCAAGAAGAGAGGGTGAAGTAAATATGAAAGATGAAATTATATAGGACATTGAAAGCAAGGCAAACCAGCCATTTGATTTGGGTTTCTCGACAAAATTGACAACTAAAACGTTGGATGAAATCCAAGTAGCTTTGTATACTCACACTCATCTCAAAAGCTAATTTCAAGAAGCCTAGACTGAAACGAAACCATCGATCGCTCGTCTCCCTATCTTACGGATATCCTCCGATTCCTCTTCAAATGCCCCATGAATCCAAAATTTGGATCGACTTTTATTTTCGTCTAAGTAGAAATTACTGCATATAGACTCCTACTACGCTTGTTCTTACTTACACGGAATGGACCTATCTAGTATGTCAAAGACTATCATCTATACTTATTAAAAGTTTCATTCTTATAAACTCCCCGGCTCGAGTATATCCGAACTTTCTTTTTACTTCCCCGAAACTTTACAAAAGCTAATGTTCAAGGTTAGCTCCGGCAGCGGAAAGATTAATTCTTTTAATCTTTATCCTCTCAATCCTCAAAATTTGGGAATGAAAGTAACAAGACATGATATAAACCTTATAGTACCAACTTAAAATAGCATAAAAAGATACTCATTTCAAGCCTGTTGGGAGAAAATTTGCAAGAACCACCTCTGTTTAATTTTACGGAAGAACGGAAAATCAACGGAAATTCATTTACCCCCGTAATGGCTAAGTAAATAACGTTTGGTCGTTGAATATGTAACAGTTGTGATACAAGAAGCAGGGGCTTCGCACAATATAATTATTTTATGTTTATATATTTAGGTACACTTATTATTCTGTATTCTCTTTTTTAGTGTTCATCTATTTTGCGGTATTATGTACATTTATTTTCCTGTTCATACATATATACATTTGTAGTGTTTTTACAGGTTACTGGCATTATACACATTTATTGTCTACACATATAGTTCCCCAATCGAATTGAGACTAGCCCAGACGGAGTGCATACATGTGCACTGCAATATATAAGTTTAAAGTACGATGATAACAATGAAGACTCAGAAAGGTGCTCCAAACATTGAGCCGCTTAGCACTTTATGTTCTTGGATGAATGCTGAACAAGCAATATTTTGTTTGCTCCGCCGTCAATCGACGCTTTTCAGCGTATATACAACTTCCCAAAGTGGGGAAAGTGCTTTAGAAATCACTCCATGTCGGTGTTAAACTTTATTACTCTTCCAAACCACTACCATTCCCTCTATACTCTGAGCATCAGCAGAGCTACCCCCAGCGTTGTAACTGTATATATAGATACTAAAGCAGTGCAAACCCACTTTCCATCCAACTATTCTTCCCATCCACTTACCTACCACTCTGTATAAAAGTTCCTTTACATTTTTGTCAAGTCAAAAGTCCTTTCTATAAATTTTGAAGCTCGATATTATTAGGAACATTGACCCAGTAAGTGGAGATACATGTTTTTATAGACTTTTAAACACAAGTGCACACATCTATATAGATGGACTCTTCGCATTTTGAGCATATAAAAGAAAGCGCTTTGTACCTTGTCAAAAAATACTTGCTCTCTAGCCATCCCATTAAATCGAACCGATAAAAATTGAAACGACTAATTTCTTTCCGGATTGAGAAACCTCAAAAGTATGTATACGTATGTATCGTGGACTTCCGAAAAGAATCTCTAGTGCATTTCATCATCATCATTATAGACGATGTCAACGTGATGTACAAATCCTATCATGTTGGAATTCCACGAACTCAAGTAAGCTACAGACTGGCGATAATGAAAATATTTTGATGCAAACTGCTCGTATGTATGTATTAAACATATGTAGATGTGTAAAATAGAATATAATAAAAAATTTGCATGAATCAACACAATTTTGACATACATACTAATCAGACTGTTTTAACATTCACTATATAATATCCAAGATAGATACATAAAAAAACATATTTGTCAAAAAATTAAAACACCTAATTTTCCCAGACCGCAGTGATAGTTACATGTAGATACATAAAAAGATACCCACATCAAAACTAAGCAAACACGCAAAGGGTTGTTCAAATCAAATTCGCGGAGAAAAAAAATGAGAGCGATACCAAAAAAGCGTCCACCTATAAGCACAACTATATTATGCTCTACATTTGGAATTTAAAAGAAAGTAGAAAAGTTTCCAGGCTGTATTATAAAACTGTATTACCCCATACAGGTAAGGTACATACTATATAATAACTAATACTATAATATAAATGATAAGTAACTGAACTAATATAATTGTGCATATAAGGTATACGTAACTGTCTGAACTTGTAAAATGCAAAAAAGAAGGTACCATGCTTGTCTACAGAGATAGAGTAAATTCTAAAGAGAAAGGCTCCCACCATGAAAACATGTTCTGTTTACATTTTCATCATCCTTACTTTCACTTTATACTAAATGTTGATTTAGTTTTGTTTGTACAGAATTTTCTTGGGTTAATTGTAAGGCATGACTTGGTAAGGTCCTTAGCTTTCATTCCTCTTGCAACATACATATGTACACCCACCCGCCACCATTACTGAAGCATACCACAAAGCCTAGCTATAATTTAAAATGAGAATTTTCTTTCCGCGTCCCGCTGATGCGGTTATGATGATCGGGCACAACAAAACTCGTCAGTCCCACTCATTCATCCGACTTCAACCACTCCAGTCGTCATGGACTCAAGTCGTAAATTGAAATGAAGTAAGCGTCTATGCAAGTTTATGTTCACCGTTGAGGACCAAGTGTCTACATATACTTAAATACTACTTGCTATCTGTACTTGGCATTCAGCCTCGCTGCTCTCACGAAATCATTGATAGTTCCTTTAAAATAAATGAGAGTCGCTAGAGAAAATATCAAAAGTATATCATATGTATATAGTATGTACATTACTCGCGTACATAGAAACACAAAAATAAGCCCAGCAATTTCCGTACCCATCGTTTATATAATCAAAACCTTGGAAATTTTATGCATCAAAGTACATAGTACAACAAGAAAGTTCTGAACGATTCTTCTCTGGACTTGCTCTTGACAACTACCATAATATTCCAGTAGCCGTAAAGTAGGGATGGTGAATTTTTATTAGGGTACCCCAGCAACATAAGCCCTAGCGTATGTTATGTAGCTTATAATAATTGCATCAGCTCCGAAAGCTCCAGACCTCTATATTGAATACTTCAAATGTCATTACGTTTGTTCATTAAGTTAACACAACATTGGCATCGGATATGGAAACGCAGACTGCCTACAGGCGTCGACGTTCGTCGAAGTAAAAACAAATTTAGCATGTACAGGGAAACTACAACTAAAGCATAACATTCATGCTCTACATTCAGCAAAGTTGAACTGATTCAATGAGAAAGGAAAGAGAGAAGAAAACAAACCTTTTCCGTGTAATTAACCATATGACACATGTAAGCCTAAATCTGTCTCGGTATTAATAACAGTTCCATTTCCCTTTCATCTCTTTTTACGCTTTGACTCAAATTAAAATTATTTAGTGGCTCTGCGTGGGCTGAATAGAAATACTTCATGAATATAGTTAATTCATGCTTACAATGGCTAAATGTATGCCGAAAGCGTTTAAATGTACACAAAAAAGGCAAAATATGCTTGCCAACAGGAGTTAAATGATACCAAAACAGTTGAATGAAGAAGCTAAAATTCATACACAGAGCTTTTAAATGTATATATTTTAACGCATTAAAATGCATACCAAAACGTAAATGCTCAAATGATTTTTACTCCCGCTACTACTCCGGATAAACAAACCCAAACCCCCGCTGCACCAACGAATAAAAACAGTACAAGAAATTGAATATAAAATACTTGCTTCATATTCAAGTATATAGTATGCGTTAGTATCTACATTGTGCCTGCATGAGGACGAGGCACTAATCGAGCCATGTAAGGATATAATTGGGCCAGAGCACCGTGAACAAATTTTGAACATTCCTGTTCAGAATATATTATGCATAGAATTCTGATTTTTTTTTGAGCGTGCAACGCCATTTGAATTCCATTATATAAGATACAGTCACACAAGGCAACATATTGTGGTATACTTGTTTGTGGAGAACATCATATTAATAAATTGATTCAAGGTTATCAAAAACCTGATGAAATTCAGTTTAGTTCCGAACATCTTCTCTTCTTCTCTAAACAACGTGACTGTTTTTCATTTTAATTGTGAATGCAATATTGTACTTTCATCCAAACAGTACAAAAGCGGAAAACCAAACCAGAGGCAGCGCTAATGAAAATGGACAGCTTATTTTCCATTTGCAGTTTTCATTCATGTTTCAACCATTAGTAAACTTTGTGTAGGTGTACAGACAGAATGGATAAAAGTAATAACTGAAATCAAAGGTAATTAACTGAAATTGCTATTTGGAACCAGTAACTACTGTAACAACTTTTGTACAAGATAAAGCAAGAAATAACTCAAATGCATTACCAAATACTAGCAGAATTTAAAAATTATTAAACATGCACACTTAGGACTGAACATTTAAGTCAGAGAAAGAACCATAGTCTTTTGTAGCAATGTAAATACGCACATTGTTCATAAATATAGGTAAGTACTATAGAAGCAATCTTGCCTGAGATTGACGATAAAATTCTACTTGCACATAGAGGTTATGTACACTTGGTAGGTATGTATATATACATAGATTACATATATTACGTATATGTAATTTAGCAAGATCTAACAATACTAAGTATGTCCATATGTGGGAAGCGTCTCAATAAATCTTAGTTCATTTCCTCGACAATCTTCGTTCCCACAAGTCAATTAAGATGGAAAATTGTCTGTTGAGTGGAATTCGGAATCAACACGGCCTTTCCCTACTCTCGTGAAGCACATTTACTTATTTCAAACACATAGAGACAGTGTCAGGATAGACAATTGGTCGTATGATAAAGAGTGCTGTTCCCTGTTTACTTCTTCCTGCCTCTCCAGGACACATCTCATTGATTTTTCTTCATTACTTGACTTTTAGCTTTTTCAAGACTTTCTTTTCCACTCTCTGAGTGAGTGGCTCTAGCTGAGAGCAGGACTTTCTGAGAAAAGAGAGAGACGAATGCAGTGTCTACAAAAAGGAGAATCTTCTAGTATATACTAATAGAGAGCAATACTATGAATGAAGACACTGTGAGTGCACCAGCTGTATAAGATGCTGCAATACTATCTAATACAAGACACTGGCCGAATTTCTAAAGAGAGAACAAACAGTATCCTGGTATAGAAAAAGTTTAAAAAAATATATAAACAACGGAGTGTCCTTTCGAATGTATGAACGTACTATACTCCACTAATAGCATGTTCAATTTATACTTTTATTTTGTTACTATTTCCCCGAAACCTACACATGCTGCTATGTGTCCTTTGCCTGGCACAGAATAGACAAGTAGGTACGTATAATTGAATTGTATTTACGCGGCATAGAAACTGAAACAGAAGGTGCTTTTTATACAAAATCACAAGGTAGTAGCTTTTTAGTATCTATCTATATGTATGTACAAAAGACGCTACTACTTTTCAATTACAGTCCTCCTTGATTCCTGTAGCTACTAAACCTGACTGTGTAAACACCTATATGTATCTAGAAATCGGTTCTTCCGCCGTCGCTTTCAGATTCCAACGCTTTGTGACTTATGCACTTGCGATTGAGGAAAGCATTAACCTTAACCCATCAACTAATTCTCATCTCCTTACCTCTGTTTCTTTCTGTCTTTCTTACGTCCTACACACACTCTATGCATAGGCTGACTACCAACGTATAACTTATTGGGCTTTATGATATGAGAAGGACTTTATATAGATTATATGTATAGTAGTAGTGTTTATACAGATACTGTACATACCTGCATTTTATCCACTGATTCCGTCGTAATAGCATTTACTGGAGATACGCTGTCTAAATGAATTTCATGTCCACTAATATCATTAACTCCTCTCTTCATTCAATTATCAGTAGCAGCTCTATTAAGTGGAAAATGGAACTGATTTTGCAGCAGACGAAGCAAATGCTGTTGTAGACTCATTCATATGTGATTTATACATAAATCCATATCGATGATTTCATTTTCAGAATTCTCACTTACTAGCATATATTTTAATTAATATGCAATTTCATTTCACTTATTGGTATGTGCCCTTCCACAAATCTGGCCATAACACACAAAAGTTGTATAAATAAATCCATGAAAATTGTGTATAGAAATAGATACAACTGAAACACGAAAACAATAAAAAATTATAAATAAATACTATAATATCAAATAAAAAACTAAGAGCAGTAAAAACTTAAAAGGCGAGAGCTACATAAAATACCTACTAAGGTTATTGTATAGGTTGACACAAGATAAATTGAATTTGGAGGTTGCATTTTTCTAGCATGAGATGGGTTTTGGCAAGGAAAAATTTGTTTTCCGTGAACATCCAAAAGACATGAAGAAAGACATGAAGAAAGACACGGAGATGTATATTTTTTACTTATTACTTCCACATATTCAGCTATTCCCTTATCACATGTACACATAACGTGTGTTATTACGTACATATGAATATTACATCTCTCATATAAAGATGTATGCATAAATACTCGAAACGCTCTTGTACAGCTTATTCCATACATTTTGATAGAAAGAAAGAGATTCAACTCCCATGATAATTTTACCCCATATAACATGATTTTATTTTACAAAGAAGATTACCTTTCTCGTCTTTCCTCTCACAAAGTCACATAAAAATTATCTTGCTCTCCTTTTCCCCATATTCCCCTTTCTCTTTCGACAAAATTTATAAATCGTAAGCGAGACCCGCTTAAAAGGGTTGTAGAGTGCATTTGCCAGGACAAAGTGAATACGTAATTCCCAATTTTGTAATTTCATTTGGATGGAATTACAAAAATCGTAGCAGGTTATATATTGCACTGAAATTACTTTAAGTGAACTCTTTTTAAAAAACTCGTCAGCTTTGTCTGAACTCAGTAACCTAGAGGTGCACACATAGAATTTTTTTATGGCGGTTGGCATCAAAGATGGTTAGATGTAAATTGCAAATATACATAAGATGAGGGCAGGGTTTTGCAGAATTATTGTTAGAGTACAGAAACTTTTAAGGTTAAAATACATTTTATTAATGCAAAAGGAAAGGTGAATCATCCTGATGAAAGTCAGAGAACTATGGATTTTATTAAGGAAAATAAAAAGTCCCAAATAAATTTGAAGCTGTAATGTGATGTCTTGGGCAAAATAAAGGAAGCTAAACTGGATACATAGCCAGCACTAGGATATCTCCTCAGATGCGGTAAAGATTTGCCCAAGTGCACATTTTATAGTGCCATTACCATTGAAAAGTTGGCATATATGAGAATATAAAACAGTTACTAAATACTAAGAATTTTCATCTTGCCCCATACGGAGATCAGGAACTGCTAAGTCAGGGGTGGTCTCCGTAATGACCATTTATATAATGTACGCTTATACCTATAACGACTCATGCTAGCATGCCTCTATTTTATGCATCCTGTAATATGCACTAGTAGTTGTATATGCGTGCTAAAGCTCCAGAATGTACAGTAAAGGATGTCAAACTCGTCTCGCCAATACAACATTTTTCGACTTTCTCCAGACATTGCTGACCGCTACTATACAACAAACTTGCACTTTTTACTTCTCCAGTCGAACAAACGTCATCATGAGACATGTTTTATTCTAGTGGCACAACTACCCCATATACAGAAATACTACATAAGGAGTCTCATTGATGCTACAAAGTTTTAATATTTTAAGATTAACTACTATTCTTCTGCTCATAAGGTACAAGTACAATTTAATTTTAAGTTTAAAATATTACATCAAAGTGCTACATCATTTGTAACAGATAATTAAAATACTACTAAAAATATTACAACAGGAGATTATTCTTAAATATTTTAAAGAGGAGATAATAGCCAATATATAATAGATATATGATTCGTCTCCCCTCAATCTCAATAACAAAATCGTGAATAATTAGGAGTATATAAAAACTTGGAAAGTTATGTTAATTTCATTTGTTTGTTTCATTGAAGATCTTGAGAACAGACTTTTTTTTTAAATCACCTTGCGAATTTGTTGTGACGTTGTAATTGTGCACATACAATATTTTCAACCCCACAGCTTTTGTATATATTAAGAAACTACAAAAATAAAGTCCAAGAATATGAGAGTCCAGAGCGTCACATTCATCTGCATTAGATCTCATTAGGAGGACATGAAAGGAGAAATTTCCCTTCTACGATTCCTTCCCGCCATTTGATTTCATCATGCAAGTCAGACACTAATAACCCATTCATCATCATTAGTGGGAAGAGGCTCAGTAAATCAGTTTTCAGAACTGTCCCGTGCGATAACATCGACACTTCTCAAACTCAACTTATAGAAGCAGTGAGTAGTAATCAAACTTCTTGAAGGACGATTCCGCTGCTTGTAATACTCTAAGTTACTTCACAAACAGGAATTCGGTCTTTTTTGCGTGACACAAATACTGTGAGAAGGATGGAGACACCCTCCGGCCGGGGAACGGAGATATTACTGCTAGGCTAAAACTTCACCCGAAAATAATTCCAGATCATAATGACTTAACATTGTATATATACAGGCAGTGTTCCGTTCCATGAATTTATGCTCTGCGTTCAGCTTTACGTCCAAAGTACAAATGTGATGGGAGCAAAGAGGAGTATTAAAACGTCCATATACTTAAGTGTACCATTCTGTCCTAAAGCTAACTTCACCAATATTATGTTACGCAATACCTCCAACGTATTTGAAATTGACGGATATGAGATGCGTATATATGCTTTTAGAACCGTTGAGAAGGAATTCTTAGATAAAGCTAGCAGCTCTCATCACTTTATGTTATTTCCACGAAAGTCCTTTGTAAATGCCGGCAGCTGTATTATATCAGCAAAAAGCATGACAAATTACTTGAATCTTGGAGAACATACAAATAACCATTTCCAAATCGAATTACTTTTTGTAAAAGTGTTATTGTAATTATCTATGCTGAAAAATGTGTAACTGTCCACATTACTATGCTTATATAGTCCTGAAGTTTAGTGTGGACTGTGGACATACTGTCTGTCATGCAAAGTTTTAAATGTGCTTTTATAGTGAAATTTGGATCTCAACTTGTTTTTGTACGTTGGCTTAATTTCAAGAGATCTTCCACAGCAATCATGCCACAGCGTACAGTTTTATTTATATTAAAAAGCTTCTTCGTTATCCAAATCAATACATTTCGGAGTGGCACAGGCTACTATAACAACTTCTAATTTTGATTTTATATATTAGATCATCAAAAACTGCAAGGTTCGTTCAAAGCGTAATAGAGTTATGAAGTAACATGGGCAGACCAGTTCCTTACTCTTAAGAAAATGGATGAACAAGAAGAAACGTCAATAGGGCAAACATAGTATGCAAGCTAAAAAGAGAAACCCCGGCAATCTCAACGAGATCCAACTATTGTCTCGTCCTTTAGTTCTGGTTGCACGTTTCATTTCAATCGTGTCACCACTAAGACGACCAAATCTGCTAGAATTAAAAAAGGAACTTTAAAGAAAGGAAACCTGACGGCTTTGTTTTTTTTGAATTTGTTCGCAAAGAGGTAAACTCGTACCGGAATAAATGTATTTGGGTACGTATATGTATAGGTATATGGTTGTACAAGTACGTATAGATATGCATATCCACTTATTTTGACATAAACACGCGCAAGAACAACTATAAGTTCTGGTGACAATTATATCTATATTGTGTTGGCTAATATAAAAGTGCATATACATAAAGTACAAATCATGGTGATATAATTTCGTCGGTTAAACATGAAAAGGTGCTAAAATTTTCGTAACGTTATGGCTTAAAAACAATTATAGCACATTTTCATGTTTAGCCGACGATTTATTCCTACTGACTTAAAGAAAGCATGGAGATATGCATAAAACCTGAACGAGCGAGGAATAATTTGTTTTCCATTTTATGCACATACAAATCACGACATTGATAAAGGAAGCAATAAATGGAATCGCTCATCTTGACATAATCACAAGTCACATCTTCTTATCTCATTAACCAAAATCACATCCAAAGTCAGTCTAGCACACACAATGGCAACAACACAAAGAATAAACAAAACAAAGAATCCTCTTCTTTTCGTATACATACACACCTAATAAAATAGGGTAAAGCTTCTTATATTATTGTTTGCTTTCAACAAGTAGTAAATAATAAACGATATTTTACAAGTTCACGATTTAATGAAATTTGCAGATAATAAATTCAAAACTATTACGAAACAACTAGCAATGCACTAGCTTCGACTAGACAAATGCAACAGTTATAAGGTATATTTATGTAATTAGAATATGCTATTGCTATGGCAAAGTACAAAGCAGAGCGTTTGTAAGGTTTCGGTCAGGATTCGGTAATCATACAAGCCAGGAATCCCTGTATCTGTATGAAACCACAACGAGCCGAGACTGACGTAGTAATTTAGCTTCCGGTCACCGAACAAAATCGACAATTCACACAAATTTTTAAACAGAGTTCATGTACACCACAGATCAACTTCCCATTCTAACTTCTCTCTCTCTCTCTCTCTTGCTATTACATGCTGACATTTTTACAACCTGGAACGCTCGAACAGATATCGAAGGTTCAGTATATAAAACTGTTAACATCTAACAATGTGCACGTGTACAAAGAGCCATGAATTACTCGTAAAAATTGATCCAGAAGCCTGGGTTATGTACGTAATCTACTGAAATACTTTCGAGGAAATATAGAGGAGACAGACTCCACATCCCTTCCAACTCCTCGTTCCGTTCTTGCTCAGCTATATAAACTTGTATAAAAATTTATTGACCCATAACTCATGAAGCTGTCAGCAAATGAATACATTTTGAAGTAAAAAATGAATCGATTCTTAACTCTTGAGTTATACAGTAAATTCTATGAATAAATCTTTAAGAAAATACAAGAGGACAGTCCCAGCCCTATGAATTACTTGTAAAAAGAGTAGATCCAGCATATGCAATTAGAAATTTGTATCCCTGCCAAAAGTATTGAAAGAACTATGGCTTTTAGATTTATGTACAACATTCATCCTCATACAAAGCAGTATCCTTCAGGAAACTAATAGCCCAAAGAATATTGAGCTAATACCAACTGTTCAGCAACAGCGAGTCATATCGTAAAACAATCATGGCAAACATGGCGGAAACATTAAGGAAGTTTAGCTATATGCTATATTCAATTAATATTTATATTTAATTTATGTGGTTCATGTTCTGGTGTTTTAAATTTATGTGTGTAATCTTTATTATTAGATAAACGCTTTACTTCTATTTTGTCAGGCGGGCAAAATTTGTTTTATGCCGGAAATTATTTAACATCTCCAAGGAAGAAGCAAGCAGTAGATACTAGTTATATTCAAATATATGTAATGTCTGACTTTTGTTCAAAACTTGACTTAAATATTTTGTATTTCATACAAGTAGTTTCCATTCCAAGGTTTAAGGTGACAATCGTACTCAAGTTGAAAGAATTCTGAGTCGTTGTTGGTCGTCAGTTATTGGTTGCTTGCAACATTCCATGATTTTTGTTGCTACCAAATCCAACTGAATAGTTTTGCAAACTTGTTCAAGAATGTGGACTAGCATTTACGTATATTTATATCAAGAAGAAGAAAGTACTACAGTTTGAAGAAACACACAATTCCGTAGTGAAGACATCCATCGGAAAAATGCTTGGCAGCCGTCATCTTCAACGTTCAAACAATATAACGTAGTCAATAAAAGACAAAGCCTGCAACCGACAGTCTGATCTTTTTTTGTCAAAAGATACGTTTTGTAGTGCCTAACTGAATCTTTGGAATGCAAAATACAGACGAACCCTCAGCGCAGTCAACAGATATTTGAGCTGAAGGAATGGAAATCCTCATATTAAATATTTTGTTGACATTGTAGAAGCTATACATACATTGGTTGGTAGATGTATTATGCTGTCCTCAATGAGTTTTGCCCTGCCAAAGTTTTCGGAAAGTGACCATGAAGATACCTGGAGGGACTGAGATTGATTTAGCTCCTTCTTGTTGACGTCATCGAATTTTATTGTTAGTATGGAGATCCAATCTCCATAAGATAACATATAATATGCTGCTGGTTATATCTGGTAGGGTGAAATATTTTATAGAGTGCCAACTTCCTCTTTTGCTTTTGTCTTTTAGTATACCAAAATCTACATTGTATTAATATCAAAACGTGCCAAAATTGAGAACTTGAAGCTTCAAACAAATATGGAACTTTTTGACTTTAGCGTAGCTGCTTAGTTACATACTTTCCTTAACGGAACCAGAAGTTGGTAGGGATCTTTGGTCGAAATGCAGCGTGTAGGATTTGATGCAATAAGGGAACAAAATGAAAAAACAACGCAGCATGCATATATGGATAGTTTTAAATTGAATATTCTGTACCGGGAGGAACAATCGAAAAGAAGGAAAATTATTGATAAAAATGTCATCATATGAGTGGTTACCTGAGGAAATTTCATCGATGCAAGGTGGAAATCCTTCCTCTCTCCCACCAATAACAGAGAACCCAAAGCGACGGTCTCCTTTATCTAGAGTAACGGTAACCTCCAAAATTTGTTCCTACAAATTAAAGAAAAACATAGAATGAGCTGTCCTAGTGCCTCCGGCTAGAGAAATTCGGAGAAATATATACGATGGTTATGTATATAGTAGCATCGATCCCAATTTTTGTAGTTTCATAAAAACATACATTTGGTAAAGAAATTCGGAGACTTGCTATAGGTAGATAAATAACAAGTTTCCATTTATATTGATTTCTTTTACAAATTTTTTATAATAGATAAGAGAAGAATTGAGAAATTCGAGAAGTGAAACTACTTTATGGAAAGGAAATAATGAGAGCAAAATTGAAAATGGACTGTCAATTATTCTTTTAAAATTACATCTAGTTCCGTTGGAATGAAGGCATTCAAGTCCGCTTCTACGTTGGAATCCGTTGAAGTGTACGACAGGGAATGGGAATGTGAGTGAACGGGAGGTGGAAGCAAATTGAGCTGATTTTGGTTGTCCAATATCAGGGAAGTGGACCGACCATGGTTGCTCGTATGATGATGTGTAGGATGGCTGAGGAGGATTGGAACTGCCACAGGCTTAGCCTTGATTCCATTTAGTCTGGTCAAGGTTCCATTCCGGGAACCACTACCAATGCTCCCGTTTAGGTCATGAATAGGGGCGGACCCATCACTATTGCTACTACTTCCGCAACTACTTCCATTTCCAGGGCTATTACCACTGCTGTACGGAATTCCATGACCATTTCCATTAACTATAGCTTGGCTCTTGCCCGATTCAGGACTTCGAGCAAAGGTTTGAAAGGTAGAAAGGGTCCGCTGGGTCCACAAATCATCCTGCAATAAAGGAGAAAAATAAATCTAAATTGAAACCATTAATCATTCATGGTTATGGTTTACAAATGATTTATACTGCGTGAGGCAATCAATTCATTCGACATTTCTTATAGTTACATTTATAAGTACACGCTTCTCTCTTTAGCACCACCAGATAACATTGTCACTAGGCTACTAGTACCTGTATCTCTTCCTTAAGACATGTCGACCTACAAAGAGACACAAAGTTCAAGATGACTTTGAAGCCAAAAATTTAAATACTGTCGTCGTGCATAATAAGATAAGATTCGGTTATAACAAATTGAATTTTTAGTGCTATTTAAAGTCATTTGTGTCAGGCTTAAACTTTTCCTGCATATATCATGAGCTTGCACAGAGTTTGCAAATATGTAAAAGTTTCGTCCACTTTGAATCTTCTTTAGTAATGAATGCGACGCAAATCTGATCACAATGGGAAAATCTATTATCGTAAAAGGAAATCAGTTTTATTAACACATTAGTCTGTATCTTAAGGATGTATTGTATATATATAATTATATATGTATGTAATTATGTATAATTACATCACGTGCAGTTATAGTATGTATATTATCTACAAGGCGGCAGAAGTTAAATTTGGGAATGACGGACAAGTGGGAACGACTGTCATGGCGTCCATTTTCCATATAAGTTTACGTATTTTATTAAATATATTGAGGGGGGGAGGTCGTAATCCGCCGGCACTGTCTGTATTTTTACTTGTGTAATTATATTTATGTACATTTGTAAAATTCATGTAACGATAAACAAATCATATCATTTTGTCAACCAGAGAAAGATTTACATCTACTTCACATTGTGACGTATAGGTATCTACAGATGTGCATGTTATTTGTAGATGTAGGTATATAATTACATCCTTATGGAGCTCGTACTCCACAAATTTCGGTCATTTTCATTTCATTTCTTTCACAAAAGAAGAAACTAAGTTGACGAAAGCTTCATCTTATCTCTAACCCTCGAGTTAATTAGAAATGGGTACATATATTTACTTAGATATGTAGGGAGGTAAGTGAAGTTCTTTAGTGTTCACGTCGTCCTCATCAGTGTTTTATGAAATAGCAATTTCACACTCTCTAAGCATCCTGGTAAGTTAGGTAAGAAGAAGAAGAGAGTTACCATCTCTAATGGACCTAGTTTTCAGGTCTTATTTGTTCTATTATCGATTCTGTTCTACAATTTAGTTTCGTACTTTAACTTTGATGATAATCACAAGACGCCCTTTTGTTCGGTGAACTACTTATCACTGACTTCCGTTCAATTTTCATGGTACATAAAATACCGGGAATAGGAGTGACAGCGTACAAATAACAAGCGAGACGTAGTAGGTAGAGAGTCAATTTGAAAGTAGAATTTTCCAACAATTCACATACTTCAAAGACAACTGGAAATAATTTATTCATTTAAGGGTAAATTTCTAAAATTCTGCGTAACAACCGGTAGCAGAGAAAAGCAATTCACGAGCTAGACAGAGGCTGGAGGACACACAAAGAGAGTCAAGAGAGAGGAAGAAAACTGATTAAAACTAAATATGAATAAAATTAAAGTGGAGACATGTTCACGTACACGAATTCATTATATTATTTGTACGTTATACAACAAAACCAAGACAGGGAGAAACAGCAGTCCTTTTGAAGGCTTTGCTATAGGTTTCGAAAACACTGTCATTACATTTCTGCGTGGTGGATCTCGATAGTCTTGAAGCAGTTGAAGACCCGGTTTCCAATCGACAATAGAACAGAAAACGAAGATAAACTTTAAATTAGAAAAGTTTTCCTATACAGTAAACGATTCCTCCTATTTCCTTTTCCAAACCATTCACTCTGATTGTATGATTCCTTCTACCCACCTTTAATTAAGTATACATTTATCCATGAAGTCAGCTTGTAGTTGGACTTACACAATTGTCAGTTAGTGCTCCATCCATATTAACTCTAGTACATTGATTGAACAAGCACTTGCGTAAAATTCAATCATTCTATCTTCCCATATGTAACATTTTTTCCTAACGTCCGTCGTCAACTATTTTTTAAGACTAAACTCTGTCCGCTTTTGTCTTTCACCCTCTCTTTCTCGCTTGTTCTCAATTACTAAGTAGAAATGTATTAACCCACCTGCCGTACACATTAGAGTAAAACTAGATTTTCTTTTAAAATTCAGCATCAGCTGCTGGGTTATACTCGTATTAATACCAGATTCAACTTGGCTCATAGGGTTGCTACTATTGCTTTTACAAATATGTTGACGTTGTTCCAAAGTTTGTTCAGAAAGATAAAAAAAACTGTAGTTCCTTAAACATTTGACGACAAGATGTACAGAAAGAAAGTTTCAGCAAACAAAACAAACATGAGGAATTATTAATGCAAGCATCGCCCTAGTCAATTCTTTTAGTAGCATTACCATTCTAGTGACTGATTTCGTAAGTGACCGTTAAGGATTTAATGTTCTTATCTGAATGACAAACAGAAAAGTATCTACAAGTTTATGGATTCAAACTTTCGAAAGCAATTAAAAAAGTGGAAATCGTGAAGATTAATAATATTTCTATATACTTAAAAGCAAAAATAAAAAACTAGCAAAAGGTTATAGGTAGTTGTAAAGTGGCATCTGATCAAAGGGCATTTGGCAAAAATATTATTAATAATATTTTTATTGGGAAGTACAAGCACGTACATGGATCAATGAAAGTCCAGGCGAAATATCCCTAAATCCCAAGTAAATTCCACGTAGGCAATACCATCAATACGTGTTTATATTGCATGAAGTAGTAGAACCTACTATTCCTTTACCAACAAGGCATGTAATACATAAATACTTGGATCGGAGAAAAGGGAAAGAAAGACAACGGTTACCAGGAACACATTCAATTCAAACGACAAACCGTATACTGTATATAGGCGGGTCAACTACACACTAAACACATAAAAACGTATCGCGAATGTCACATGATTCGATAATACCGACCTTAGTTTGTGTCATGTATTTCCATATCTTATCTGATATACTAAACCACACACATATACAGTATATAAACCAATTCATTCAATTTTAGTCCCGAAGACTTGAACAAAGCCTGCGATATAGCCAAGAGAAAGTAGTATTGTCGATAGCATGGGAAAGCAATCTGATTCACCCCCCAACGTGTACACCAATATACCTTGTTACATCTAGTGAGCAGGCCGACACTTTCAAATCTCCCACGAAACGTTCGACTTCAAGAGCGTAATAATAGGAAGAATGCTCCCCGGCAAGAGACGACCAACCTTGAATTACGTACATTAACATTAACGGACTGGTTAAAAGATGGTTGAGGTATAATCTTGCTATTACTATGCAGTATCAAAGTAATTACATACTTTATATCTCTAATTATTACACAATATTCACAAGCACAACTTAGATGAACTGTAACCCTTATTCTTACGAAATCTCTAACATGAGGACAAAAAGCTAAAACTTACAAGCAGCATGTATACCTTAATCGAACCCCAACCAAGGCTCATTTTATTAACTGGAATACATTGCAATGTCAAAAAGTGCCGCATCCGTACAGCATAATAAATACTTGCATCCCTGATGTCAACTTCAAGCAGCAATGTATAAAGATTCATCAAATAATTTTTTACAATCGTGTATCTTTTGTTTTTCTTTAACTTCCACTCTGTCCATCAGGGTAAGGTACACGAAAGGTAAGTAAAGTATACATCATCGCTGGAATGACGCTATGGAAACAAAACACGACAGCTGACTGAGAATTTCTTTCACTGCTGGAGTTTTTCCTTTGCTTCATAACCTTCACATTCCCTCGTCAACGCTTCTTTTTTCTCAGGTTGAGCGTAATAACAATAATGACAGGACAATGCTAATACATAAGAGACTTTCACGTCTTCACTACACGCACTATAACTACAGAATCTCTAAAGCAGGATAATGCTTATAGCTTGCTCTTTAAGTAAGAACGTATTGTATTAATACAAATTCACTTTGTATTACGCTTCTTTTGTGCTTAATCTATCTTACATTGTTTACATTGGTTATGTGTGTAATAGCTATGACAATACTGGAGGGCCAGACGAGAGGTAGTCATAAGGGTATAAGGACGAGATTAAATGTCTGTATTTATATACATCACTGATATTACATCTTCCACATCCACTACTATGTATGTATACCTATACGTCTGTTATGCTGACAGTGCAGCCTTCCCACCAGGCCACCGAAGAAATTCTTTTATCTAGTCTGGGAGATTGAGAGAGCTTAAGGCCTTAAGGTTAACAAAGCATAGCTACAATGTCTTGAAGATTTTAAAACTTTTAATTTGTTTGTACAACTAAGGGAACTTACTTCCACATTGTTTCGATATTTGAATTTCAGCAGTATTACATATATGCCCATATAACTCAAGACTACCGACGACTAAGAAAATAAAGGGTGAAAACGTGTTTAATTCCTTAGTGTTATGATAATGATTTCGCACATTGTTATATTGCGAACAATAACAGAGCGCCAACATCAATTAGCTTCGTATTAAACTGCATGTCCATAAATGGTCTAAATTAGGTTGAGAGCATTACTGTAAGATTCGGAAGAGCACAAACGCTCACGGACGCTCGTAATAATAATAATGCCAGCAGATTTATGAAGTAATAATGAACAGTGGTCTGTAAGTAGGTCGAAGGGAGTCTCAATTTTCCCCTTATAAATGAGGAAATCATGTCTATTCATACCAACGTGTTTTAAAGGAGTGCTCATTATTATTGTTATTATAGGAAACGACAAAAAGTTTAAAAAAGTGTTCATGTGTACACTTCGTGCACTTCATTTTCTTTCCAACAACTAATAAGTATTCATCGGGGGCTGACGGTAATGACTGAATGATGAAGTGTTGTCGTCAATAATAGCAATTACGTCGATGTATCTTCCTTGTAGTTATTCACACGGCTTCATTCTCTTAAACATAGCACACATACTATCTACATAAATATCCTCTGTATAAACCGCTGGAGAGATGCGGGAGATGAATTCAACCAGAACAAAGACAGTTGTGTTAGCACTGCCCAATACCATAACGGTTTATGTTTTTGTGCACATTTACTGGAGCACGGTTATTGTTCCCAGAGAAGAATGACGAATAATTCCCAAAACTTGGCAATGCCAGTCCTGTCTATATGGCTTCCATGACCCGGCTGGATCTTATCCATATATCATACAGGCTACGGAGACTTAAACCATGCATCATTAACTATACTCGATATTCAACCCTTTTGTGCATAAACAAAAGATACTAATACATACACGCGTACCCAGTATTTGCTGCAGAAAATATATGATCTTTAATACTAGGTAAATATGCATCTAGTATATGATAATAAATAAATATCATGTGGAAAGCGACACAGGAGTCCCGGAGAACATTTGTGATGGGGCATTCAGAGAAACTTTTGCGGATAAACATAGTCAACCCAGTTATAAATATGGTCAGCCAGATTACAGCTGTGATATTTGATTACAAATAAATACAATCATCGACAAGTTAAACAATAAATCTGTGTATGTATAGATAGTACATATAGATAGTGTTTTGTGTAAAAAATAATTTGCAATCCTTCGTTGACGATGAAAACAAGTTGTTTTCGAAAGCTGTGAAATTAAATAAAAACTAATTCTAACTAAATAATGGTCTTTTTCATGCACGTACTGGAAATATATGTAGGGGTGAACGCACTACAAACAGAGACAGAGAAAATGATCCTACCGCCCACACACTTGCAAACTTCCAAAATTAGCTCAATCTTGCCTAAACCATTGTTAAATGTATTTTAAATCCTCATAAGTAATTCATAAGCGCCTAATGTTGAATGAGGATACGCTGGAATTGGAAACCGAAATCCTGTTTTTGAGGTTTAACGAAATGGAAACGGGAAACTAGGAGTAATGCAATAGCTGGGCATTCTTGAGCTTTCAAGATTGCACATCAAACAGGATTTCTCATCCTGTATTATCTAATTACATTGTAATCAAAAGGGTTCTATCCCACCTTTGCATACGACTGCAACGCCGTTGGAGAATCTGACAATGGCTCATCCGTGTGCGCGTATCTTCTAAATTAAATAAGAGTCTCTTATTTGTTATCACATTATCCAACTCAACCTTATAATGTATTGCTTAAAAGTCTTTATATACTTACAGCAAGCAATAATAAATACTATTTTTTGAAATGTATGTCAGTACAATTGTCTGCTGTTTAATCTAAGTTGCCTAATCAGAAAGAGTTCAAATCGTCTCAAAAGCATCTTCAAATCTTAACGTTTTAATAAGTTTAATGTATTAACTATGTGGATATGTATACCTGTGGTTGAATTTATACATGAGAATCAAGATTTTGATACATCTAAGTGGATATAATAATTATAATGATTACGCACCTTACATGACCAATAAATAGTAGTGCAGTTCCTAGACCCAGACGAGACTAATAATAATATGGGTTAGACCAGAAAAGAATATAGAGTGGATAAGTGATAACAGTTTATTACAGTAAACCTACACGCATTTTTGAATACAAACGAAACCCAAACCTGATTTTATTATAACCATTAGAATTTGTTGCCACCAGCTGCTCCGCAGTTTGCACCTTACAAACTTGTTTGCAAGTTTTCCTCAAAAGGAAGTCATCAATGACTTGTGATTATTCCAAGTCCTATCAGCAAGCACTTGCTAAGGCGGAAAAGAGCACTCGGTGACGATAATCTTATAAAGTTTTTTTTTCTAATTCTATGTGAGTTTTACCACAGAAGGACATAAGCGACATTAGCGGGAGGTAATCAGTTTTTCATGAAGGTGTGCAATATATACATTATTATTATTATAATTTATAAGCATCTACTCCTCACTCCCTCAATCCTGAGATAAGACGAATGTGTCGATGACAGACCGAATAATTGACACGTACTTTAGACAATTGGATTCCATAACTATTAACCAATTACACTCTAGAAAACCAAAAGTGACTTCACAAAAAGTGCCTCTTTACAATTTATTTAAGAAACAACACTCACTTAACTTATTCTACAAAGCGACTTACTATATATAACTTGTTTGCACCACATAAATGGCTGCATTTGAACCTGCTACAACGATTTGGAGGGATGGGTCATTTTTAGCACTTAATATAATTGGCCCACAAAATTTAACTGGATTTTACAAGCTCAAACAAACAGTGTGGCAATTATATTCTTCCAAGTATGGATGGATGTTAAAACAACAGCGATAGTTGAAACCCAATTAAAATAAATGTTTTCAGCTGCAAATAATAGTTAAATCGTCTCTGAAACTGTATGATGGACGTATTTTTAATTTATATGTCTATTGTTTAAACCAGTAATCGTAATCATGTTTCTGAGGCAAGTGCAAAAAGTTAAACATATCCTAAAGCACTAAATTTTGTTGATGATTTACAAGATTGTTCCTATATAATACAAGAACTACTGCAAGTACTGCAATGCTGACAATATTAGTGTTTGTAATGATACTACTGGTCAGTTACGAGCATTTCAACACCGTTACATTATCATCAAGTAGGGTGATTGCCACAATTTTCTCGTACATTTTGACAGCCAAACGGCCAAGCAGTAATTTTAGAAACAAGAAATGATGTAGCAGAAGCGGAATAGGTGGAGAGACAGACATAAGAGCATTACTATACCACAGCTGGTGATTCGCAACCAAATCATGCTTATGTACATGCTTGTGATATGGCTCTTGACCCTTGAAGAATAAGTAATAGCAATTCATCACCACACTAGTAGCAGTAGTAGTATTGTTACCGCATTTCCCTCTACGAGAAAATCCCCCCCAGTACCTATGGTAATAATACTGTCGAGAAAAGATTTGAACAAACGGTAGTCCGCAACTGTCATTAAGTATTTAAACGTCAATTTGGACTTAGTAAATAATACCATGTAATGCCGGAGAGCTTGACCTACCAAAGGACAATACAAATACCACAGTGGAACTTTAAATACACCGATTGCGAACTGCTTGGAGTACCTTGTTCATGTCTACAGAGTGTCAATAGATGTGATTGTTATTTTTACTGATGCACACTACAGTTTGCTTAAGGTTGTGAATTAGTAATGAAAAAGATTATTCATAAAATTAATCCCACTTTCAGACTAATGTTCTGTAAATGCAAAAGTTCACTTTAATTGGTACTACTACCTAAATCGAGACCTACTGTAAATGGAATTACTGCTATTTAAATCAGTTGTCGTTGTCGGTTAGTAGTTGTGGAAATACATTAACAGCTCTATACACGCAACTATACAGATACATCATGTAGTTTTAAGCTAGTGCTGAGAAGAATAAATCAATGGACAAGATAAAATGAGATTAGCGGTTGTCCGCAGAGATTTTCATTCATCATCACGAACTTCATTTATGTCTATACATAAATAATGATATGCAAGTGATTACTGGTCAGTGTGGTGATTTTACGACAGTAGCGTTTCTAACTGTATCTAAGCATAGAATCAGTTTTAACTATTGTATGTACGTACATATAGTAATGTTGATTGGTGATGCCGATCAGGATTACATTACCTTGCACCCCAAATGCAGCTGCTGTGAATGAAAATATTGTGACAATTTCCCACTCTGCTTTCTGTTCCTGTCATAATTAATGTCTACGTATAGTCCTTATAGTTTCAAGATCTAATGGAAAACAGCAATGATTGGCTAGTACATTGCATCTAACTTATGAACAACCGTCAGTAAATAAAATAAAAGCTTGTCAGCCAATTTGCATAGCAGCATTCCTACGATGAAACTAGCGAACTATACAAGTTTATCGGTCGTAAACTAGATTTTTGTCAGCCGATATACACTCATCATAACACATTTAATACAATATTAACATAATATAATTAATACTATCTGCAGTCATACATATGAATGAACTATTATATATTCTTCTAATAAAGTGTGTTTTAATACTATCTGTACTTACATATTTTATTACTACGTCTTTAGGTAAGCATCGCGATTCATGTCAGTTGTAAATAAAATGTTTACGCTCGATCTCTAATACTACTTTTAATAATGTGTTTAGTAACTGTATAAGGTCCGAGGTTTGCGGAATATATTTACTGAACATGTATCCTTTTCAACATTTGCATTTAAACAGACACCTGGATTGATACTGAAGTAAGATCTTTATTCCGCTGTTCATCCTCGTAGCCTGCATCTTCACTTTGTAGACTTTTAGATAGCATAGTTTTCCACACAAAAGTCATGTTACGCAGACAATTTTGTCAGGAACGTGCGGAACTTGAATTTCGGTTGTCGCTGAGCTTTAGGCTTGTGCATAGCGTAAACATTTACACAGGCTGGAAACAGACGTTTTGCAAAAGCAAACATCAGTTCTTATTGTTTACCCGCATTACTTGCAAAAACAAACAAAAAGTGATACTCATCTTATCTCAGCACAAGCCACTTATTGAGTAAATAAAAAATGTCATGCTCCACTGACCACACCTTCCAATATCCCTATTTATTTCCCGTAATCACCAATATATAAACTTTGCCGTACACCCAGCATACAAATTCACCGCAGATACATGAAATAATGACCAAAGTATCTATTTATAACAGTTTATACGTACAGCGTGCGGGCACACAGATTTGCACTGCCGTGTTATATGTGTAAATACCACAATACGGCCGAGTAATTTCAAGCCATAAAACGTGAATCTCATCATGGACATTATTGTTAAAAATCGAACAGCCACCTAATAAGCTTTCACCGTTTCACGTTCCTTGTGGTAACTTGAGAACATTAACAGCTACTGAACTATGTTTGCTGTTCAGTATATATGCACTGTCTTTAGAAACGTAACTACAATGTAAGATCAAAATCACGGGAGCTATACCTGCCTGCATTATATTCAACACTCAAAATGTGATGTGCTCTAATCATCACACGAACAATTTTTCCTCAGGACTAGGTTTCATTCACAATGTTTATAGTATAATGTAACTGCACACATACGTACTCCTTTATCCAAAAAAAAGTATCTATTTCCCCCAAAATTCTCTCTTTTTTGCAGATTGGAAGCTAACTCCAGGATTTTTGACAGTCAAGCAAAAGCAAGAAAAGCAGAGTCATGAGTAAAACAAAAAAATGCTACCTTTTAGTCATCCGTAAATTTTATTTCGTCTCTTTTTATTGTACAAAATCAGCCCTTTTACTTCTTTTTCATCTTTGTAGCGAGACATTTTAATGGAGGAAGAAAGCTGCCAGAGAATTTACGTGAATGCCTTGTTAGTTGTGAATTCAAGGATGCAGAAGGCATTAAAAAAGAGAAAGATCAAACAATAATTTAGCTCTAATTATTTATAAAAGCAGACTAAAATATTAAGTGATCAAGTCAGCAATACTAATTAGTGCAAACTTTGTTAACTTCTTGCTAATTCAAAGCATTAGTGTAAGTTTAGTATTTGTAAAAACGCGTCACTGGCAAAACTTTCCCGATGTTTACTGCAACCAACAACCTAAAAACATATGATGCACACAAGCAAAATGCAAAATGCAAAAACTTACAAACTATTAAACCAATTACGAACCGCATACAATATACAAACATTATATAGCAGACCCTTAAACTCTGATATATGAACTCCTGCGCGCGTCTGTGCAGGCAGGCATACTACAGTCATTGAGGCATTGTAGTACAATGTGCAAGAACAACCCCAGTAAACATAGAGCTTTCGCTTGCCCTCCTAATAACTTGGTATTGTTTCAGTCATAAAAATATTTAGTCATAATTTATTTATGTAGATGCAGATATGGAAGAATATTATTAGATTATTTCCATTGTCATCTTCATGCTTGGCTACGTATGCAAAAGCTTAACACAAGTTCCTTACAAAAGGCTTATTTATAATAATAGAGTTTCTCCGTTGCTCACAAACACAAGAATCCATTAAGAGTAGGTATATACATTTATATGTATACAATCGGAATCATTTACAGGTTACAAAGTTCCCTGACGTAAGTATTATCGTATCTATATGCGTCTAGATACCATGTGTACTTATATACAATAGACACATGTTGATTTTAAGCAGGTATAAGACAATAAAGAGCATCAGGACAATAAACACAAGACTGTGTGACGAGTGACGACGACAGTAGCTTAGGCTTGTATATTTGACGAAAAGTAATAACAAGAGCTGCTGATTGTATTTTCATGTTTTCTCCTCAAAAGACATTAATCTTGTAACGTAACCGAGGCATAGGACTGTCGCTAAAAAGCAAAAGCGACACAAAAGTAGGCATAAGATGCCATAGCTGTATAAAACCGATGGAGAAATTGATGCACAAGTGTGTTGCCGAAATAATATTATAGTATACAGATAGTACAATAAAGCCAAGCAAATCATACTTATTATTACGGTGCAAAAGGAACGATATTATCTTTTGAAGGTGGAAAAACTAACATAAAGTATCTCTCCAAATCCTTATAGTGTTGTACCTTTTATATTGACCATTGAACTTTTGCACAACTAACAAGAGAAAAAGCACTACACTACACACACGACGAACAAAATACATTATTATTATGTTGCTGTCGCAACCGTATCCAATGTACCTGTAATTTGATATATGCACATCCTATTAATTTTCGCTCCACCATATAGATTATTTTCCATTATCACATCTTCCTCATGTCACATGGAAAGTACATACATCTGCATAATAGCCTGGTCCTACTACTTCCATGCCGACTTAAATTTCCAAAGTGTCAGAGAGAATGCACATGAAAGGAGGCATAAAAAAGAAGGGCTACTATACCAGCTAGCACTTATTCTGTATAATGATCATTACGATGGAGTACAAGCAGTAGCATCTTTTTATAAAAACTTCATTTTTCAGCCTCAAATGAATGACAATGACACAATTTAGAGAGCACGCAACCTGGACAAACGGGCGCATTTTGCATACATTTTCTAAGTGCATTCACTCTTGGTGTCATTTTAGAGGACATGAAAACGTTAAATGAGATGGAAGGATTAGTTCAACTGGGAGCATAATAACACACGCCCTTAATTTTATGGTGGTTCAACGTTGAAAGCGAGGGTACAATCAGTGCACATATATGTGTTGTTTGTGCAAGTTCATAGTTCATATATAGATAATGTAACATCTTTTTCATACGTGACCGATTCCTCGACTCAGTTCGTTGATTTGTTGCCATGCATACAGGGCTTACTGCTTGGTTTTTACGTCTGTATTAAGAAACTAACGTAAGTATAACGTAAGTTGTCAACTATAGTTGTAATGTAAACAGCTAGAGCTGCTTAAACAATGTTGCGTCTTTTAATTATTCCCTTCATCTATCGTTAATAACGGATCTGTTGCTGTAACTTCCAATAACATCTAAATAAGTTGATAATTAATTGGAAGTGATACGTAAGAATTTAAAAGTGGCAAACCCCCGATTACTTACAAAGCAAGTGTAATAAAGCATTGAGCTGTGGAATGCCATACGATAACGTCGTCATTACCTATTGTTTTATGCTTGCACAAGTGTCAATCTGACATCTAATAAGTTCACACCAACACCCATTCAGTGGAGTTTAAACCACGATAAATTTTGTCCATACACAAGTCTGCGATTGCATTGAGACATTCCTTACTCTCATCATTTACAGTGATAAAATAGCTTGAACCCATTCAGATCATCTGGTTTTTATCAGGAACCTGACTGAAAACGATCAAGTATCTTACACAGCCAGTCCGGTTTACACATTTGCATTAAAAGTTGCAATATAAACCTTATCACAAACAAAGGTTTTATGGATGGCAATTATTTCAATCTTTATTTAAATCGTTTTAGGGGTTGTCAGCGGCAAAAACTCAACCATATAATTAATTCAAAAGTAACCTTTTAATTATCTGCAATCTAGACATTTAAGCATAAAGCTGATTTATATCGGAGTGCAATAGCAATATATTTTGTTGACGAGGACCCAAATGCATTCCCCACCAACAATTATACGTGATCGTCCCATAAATGCACTGATCAGCGCTTTTGAACCTACTCACTATCTGGCTCAATCATTGGACATCATATAAATTGTATCAGGTTTAGCGTCGTGTAGATTCGGAAACGTTTGTTCCGTGGATCTTGAATACTGGATAAACATTGTTATTGCTAACATCCTTCAAATCCAGTAAAATAAATTAGGTGGATGGCACATTCTGCTTGTACATCCAGTTACTTAAAACGATTGAGCTTAGAAAAACGTATTCGTTCTGCACATTTCGATAGAAACCTTTTGAATCAAAATTTTTATTTGCAAACGAAATAAAGGTTTATGGGCACGCTCTTGTCCTTAAGAATTTGCGAAATATCCAGCCTTTAGTTCATTCAGGCGTGTGCGTACATCAACAGATTTACTATACCTAATTATTCAGATTGGCGGTGAAATGAAATGGAATCTGACACCAAAGTTCCATAAACACACTCCTGCTGGGAGTGCCTTCCGGATTTCCTAAACTTTGAGGTCCGCACGTTTGTAACTGTAGATAGGATTTATTCCATTTCCAGGATTTTCGAGTGTATATTAATTAGGACAAAACTCTCAATCGACATCGAAACACACAAACATGAAACAGAGATGAAAATAAAGTTCTAAGCATGGGTTGGAGTGTTACTGTTATGTATAGGCTATATTAATTCATTACATTAGAGAAAATTGAATTGACTTTCAAGCTCGGGAGAACAAATCCTATCTGACGGCACACTTCTCCCCACTGGATACTACACTTACCTACATGTTCAATGATCCCATTACCTTGTTTCATTTGACCTTCCAGTTCATCACATCACGCAGATAATTGCTAAAATGAGTTTTAGATACACTTGCCTCTCTCTTTCACATACACTCCGTAATGTTCGTTTATCCTACCGAAAAACAGTTGGTATACAATTAAGGGATAACTGAATTTCTTTAACCTCCAGTGCT
Organism: Lipothrix lubbocki; assembly: GCA_034696945.1. Taxonomy (NCBI): domain Eukaryota; kingdom Metazoa; phylum Arthropoda; class Collembola; order Symphypleona; family Sminthuridae; genus Lipothrix; species Lipothrix lubbocki. Next base: position 40,989 of record JAQGAK010000017.1, on the reverse strand, counting down.
TCCGAAATTTATCTAAAGTAAGCCCACCACAACTGATATAACTTAAACCGGCCATATTAATTTATTTAATTATTCAATTTAATTCAAGCACTGGTTCAAACAGCTCACATTAAACAGAACTGCGAAATGTATCTAAAAATCAGTTTTTCATTATTACAATAACCGCAATAATAATAAGCAAATTCTTTGCATAATTAGGTCAAGCTTGAGAGTAATAATAACCGTGCCACTATTACAACAGTACCCAACAGCTGGTTCGCAATGTCAACGTACATGAACTATCAAGCAATTCTACTCTGGTTGAGGTTCTGCATGACTTGCGTAATTCCTACCTACTTACACGTAAATAAAAACTACTATAGACTTTGATTTAATGCTACGCAGATGATACCTATTATGGCAAAAGCAGAAGTTAAAAGAACAAGTTTTGAAAAGAGAAATAAGTATACACATACCTATCTCCGCATATAAACCTATTTCTCGCAGGCACTTGAAATAACCAGTCTCAAACATCGCTTGCTGGTCCTTTGCTTATGTCACATTTCACGTTTCATTAATGAAATTAACCCAGAGTTCAGAAACTAAAACTCAAGTAACTATCTCATTTTCTCAGCGACCCACGCTTGTAAAGATCCATGGAATTATATGCAGATAAACATTTACTAGTTTACTTTTACCGTACATTACTTTTGCCTTCAAACATACTTTTGCTAAAGTTTTATTACTCAAAAACCATAACCTTACCTTTCGGTCTTGAAGAATGTGACTATGTATGCATGCTCTATTACATATGTTACCCTTCAATTCACAGAACTTTACCCAAGAGAAATCAAAACATGTCTAAATTCTACAGTTTGACTAGTATGCTTTTGAGTCTCAAGTAGTAGGATGCAATAATTGCAAAAGGAGAATATTAATGGTAAGGAAAGTTGCTTCAATAGCAAAATCTTTCCTATTGACGCTATACCCTTCTGTACGTTAGCAGTCTTTGTACCTATACTACATACGTTCGAACATTAATTTGTAGAACATGATCATAGAAATTATCCTCGGGCCCCAGAAACAAAATGTAATTTTGTATGCACCTACGGACTGATTCTATGGGAAATAAATGTACTTCTTTCAAAGGAACCGTCACTGAGGGGTGTCCAGGAACCATGTCGCATTATAACAAAGAGGAGGTGTACAAGTTTTTAATTGCTATATGCTGACTGAGCACTTAAATCAGCATCTGAACCTAAATTTATGCCACATATAAAATACCGGCACAAAATATTATACTACTTAAAGTTAGTCTAGAAAGTCGTTTGCATTTTCCCAATCGTCATGGGTCGGGCTGAACATGTAGGGAAAAGTCTCGAAAATACTATTCTCACCATTGTCCGTTCATTAGCATTTGTAATTTACTCAGGCAGCGTATATGCACTCCAAATATAATGAACATAGAAGTCTGATGTAATTAAAGCATTCAATTTTTGAATCTCAGTGCTGTCGAAAATAAACAAATGCATTACGTTTGAGGTGAGTAGAAAATAATTATCCTGGAAGAATAAGTATAATGAATGCAACCCACGTAAAACGAATGGAGTAAGGGTTGTACTAATATTACTACGAACTGTAAGTACAATTTTTAAACATTCTCTAGAGCTTAAAAATATCTGAGTGTGAACGAAGCCCAGGGTTTTATCACTGGAAGAAAACTTCTTTGAAACTAATTTAAAAGCTGGGAAGGTAGAAGCAAAGAGTTAGTAGAAGCTGAAAGCAGGAGTAGAATGACGCTAGCTTATTCTTATTTACTCGTCCATAAAGTTATCGGCGTAAATCCTTATACAGGTATGGTATGGAGCCTGTTAGATGAACTAAGTCTAACGATGTGGGTGGTTAAATTCGAAAAGGAGAGAATCTCAAAGGCATCTCAAGTTAGAATTTACAGCCCGTTAAGTAGATTCGTACGGTTGCCGCTTGTGTCCATTACTAAATTTCTCAGGAGCTAGGTTGGCCAGACGAGATACACGACGTTAATAGCAGTAGGCATATAAACAACACACAACACAAGATGGAAAAAGGTAGGGGCACATAAATATTTTCGGAATTTTTACGAGCCTTTTGTTCCAATGAAATTTCACAAGTAGTAGAAAGGACTACTACTTGAGAATAAACCTAAAAATGTTCTTGCCTTGTAATCTTTTATGTTTTCATGAAAATATTTTTGTAATTTAAACAACTGTGTACACGCTAAAAATTTATTTTATCGCGTCATCAACCGTACACAAGACGCAGTGAACTACAGCATCCTTGAAATAGCCGTATTTGCAGGTATTTAACTGTACATTCTTTCTACACTGGTTGTAAGTACCTACTACATTGAAAAGATCTGCAAGCTAATGTATACAGCAGAAGTAATCTTTTATGTAGGACGTAGGACATGCTAAAAATTACTCTAGACTATTTGATACACGACCCTTTTATTGTCAAACATTTAGACGCAAATATACATTTTATACTTACGTACGTCAATGACATTGCATATAAATGGTTGATAGAAGTTTGTACATACCTAATATATGTATATGTAATTTTATAAAAGTAACAATTTTGCAAAATTGATCAATCAAACCATGCCATAGTTTGATATCATTCAATTAAACTGTCAAAATATCAAGCCAGCTCGATACTACCAGAGCGTGGCCAAGGCCCCAAAAAGCGGCGATATACATATTATGATCATCAATAGGTTTTGTTGCCAGTTTCTTGAAAAATCTCATAACAGTCATAATTTTTCCTGTCAACAGCCCAACATCGGTCTGTATATCATCCAGCTGCATGCATCCTTAAAAATCGATTTGTATTTTTCAAGAAATATTTTGTCCTACTACAGTAGTTTAGTTAGATCATAATACAAGTAGTTGGTATCATATATAGCCGGTCTAAAATTGATACACCAGCACGCGTAAGACTGAACAAGAAAATTCTTGGAATCCAAAAAGTTATTCGAGCTATTTCAGAAGTATTATATACTTATAAATTTAGTTGAAATGTGTTGGTAAAGATACAAAGATAATAAACCTAAGAGCTCCCAAGCTCCAGTTTAGTTTCATCTCATCAGTCTTATTTTGAAGAGCAACGGACGGTTCTTACCGAATTTCTTTCCGTCTTCATGTCGATGATATATCGATTCCCATCACGCTATACGATCACATGAAAACTTGCTACTTCCTCTCTCTTTCTTTTTTCCTCCTCTCAGTGTATCCCGTTTCTTCTCCGAGGAAGATCCGCTTGCAATTATTGTTTTAGTATAGAGTAAAGCCTCTAGGCTTGCAAACTTTAGCGGTCCACGGAAACACAAAGTCGGACCAAATAGCACAAAAACACTTCACTTTTGAAAAAGACAGTATATAGTTACAGAAGTTGCTGCTGAGGTAGTTGCTCAGTTACAGGATCTTTGCCAGCCTTTAATAATAATGCACTTGTATTCTGCTAAATCCTTACTGCTTCCAAGGTATTGTCCTGTAACAGATAAAAAAAATAAACATCATTACTTTAATTTCATATAACATACATACATACATAAGTATAAGAATATAAAGAGAATACGAATCCATCCCCAAAGCCACTCACACAACAGGGAATTAGACATATAATCATTGCTAAAGCGCTTATATACAATTGGAAAGGCTTTCTCAATGGGTCGCATTTGCAACGGTCAAAAAAGATTTCCGAACATAACCCGGGGTTACACTACCGTTTATGCCATCATCAACAACTTGTTCCATACCTTAACATGCCGTATGCATGCAAAAGCGCTTCAGATGCCATGTCCTTCCCTACATACAAACGCTAGATCAGTACAAAAACAGCCAAATGATGACTACTTTCAGAAATACTTTCTCAAAATGGCACATTATTTTTCATGCTTTCTTATTATACAGTATACCACAATGCTCCAAACCATTAGGATTACAGGAAAACAGCAAAATTACATGGCAAATCTCCCACTTGTTATGCTAGGAAAATTCCCTAGACATATTTCCTAGAACATTCCTTAAGGGCATGGAAGAGAAGAGGTCAGTCCTGACAGTACACTTAGCGGGCTTACTTGTAACTACACTAGTTTCAGGAAATAATATGTGAAGAAATGTACAGTAATAAGAATGACAGGCTGGTATAACAACATTAATTTTAATTGTAAGTACAAGTACTTTTGCATCATGACTCACATTCTTGTAATACTTTTCGGGATCAGAAAAATGAGAATAATAGAAGCCGATTTAGGAAACCACTTCAACATTTTTGAATGTGAGTGCGATGACAAGTCGAACCGTATAAGAGAAGCAAAAAATGATTTCTTTCCAAAGGTAAACAGAACCTACAAATGTCATAAAGTTATTAGCTACACAGCAATACAATCCTTTGAAGCGTGGACTACATATTTTCGCTTTGAGTTTTAACGTACACATACAACATACCTTGAGACTCTGTTTTCTGAATAGCTTATAGGTTAAACGTTTCTACCAAAATTACCCATGAGAATATAAATGCTAAATTTGCTCTTCCAAAAATGGTGTTTAGATACTTATTTAACAAAATGCGGCAGAACGTGGAGTTAAAGACTTTTTTATATTTCTATATACTCCATGAGATGAAGTATCGGTAATTATGAGATGGATTATTAAAGAAAATGAGAATCTTGCTGTAAATGGGGTGATGTCCAATTTGGAATTCATTGAAAGGAATGAAGATGAACCCTCATGGGGAATTTCATGACAGGAGGTAAACAAGAAAATGGTCGTGTGTCAGCAGAAGAGTAACCAATTTCATCACAACCTACATATACGTATTTAGTGAACAACAAAACGGTACAACAAATAATGTATAAAATTAAATATATTTCTACAACTTGTAGTTAAATGGAATGAGGAAAGTACAAACAATATCAAAGTCAGATGATAAGCAAGAAAATTTCATTGCAATACAATACTGTCATAAAAAACGTTCCATCAAGGAATCATTATCGTTGCTACTATATGATGACAATGTGCGTAATAAGTAACCAATGTGTGTTTACGTGTGCACCTTTGTCTAATTTGTAAAAGCAGTCACACATTGGTAAATTCCGCTGAATGCTGGGAATAATAAGGAGATGGTAAATTTTTAATGACAAGTTTGCATAATTACAGGAATCATTTTTTTGTATTCTTATTGCTCACCTCCTTGCAAGCCTACTTGTTAGAAGAGAGAGTAAACTATGGTATTAAATGCATATGAACTTAGTCATCAAACTTGTTAAGTAAATCGTTTTATGCATTGCAATTCTTAAACTATATGCGTAATATACGTCTTATCCATACCAGAACTTAAACACATACAGTTGTGATTGTGATACGTTGTTGTGTGTAGTGCAAAATGAAATTAATATACTACTTTCATGATGCCAAAGCAACTTTTCCACTCACTTCTTCATACACTGAATACTAATGGAATAATAAGACGAGAAAAAAACAAAAACGCATGTTATCCCCAAGTTCACTTTGTTTTATACTTATATATTGAATTACTCCTTACTTCATTGTACTTGCGAACCTGTGAATTGGAAGTGTCTAGTCTAGACTTGCTCTGTATGCTCTGGATTCTATACCACAGTCTGACGAAAATCGTCTGGTACATTGATCTTCATTTCGAGGCGCGTTCCTACGTTTACTAGCACCTGATCTATTTATTAATTTAGAGTGTTGCTCTCAAGATATCCAGCATACATATTTAATGCTCTAAAATGTACACCCATGCACGTCAAAACATGTAAGAATAGGTTTTGGTTTAGAGCTACAATAAGGATTTAGGTATACGGCTACAACTTATAGGATTTAGGTATCAAGCTAAGCTACCACTGTGTAGCTCGACATTCACGTTAACATATGAAGACAGGTACAATAATGGTTTAAAACACCTAGTGAACAAGTACAACAAGAATAATAGTCTAGTACACGGAGAGTATGTAATACTTCATGATTACTGAAGATCTTGAGATGGGTCTAAGGATAGTAATACAGTGGGATTCAAACAACGCGGTAAATTAAGTCCGACGATACTGTTAATGCCCTTTAGGAGTGGGACAAATAATAATTATTGATGGGGGTGTTGCTCAAGTAACGGATATGACCGAATGCTTTTGCTCATTCACTCTTCTTTATACTCCTCTGCCTTATCAGATACAGACTCATGTGTGCAGAGAAGAGGGAAGATGATGGGAAAGAGAGTGCCGCTCTGCAAAATTCATTGAATAATAGCTCCTCGGATGGTATTACATACTATATAGCAGAGTTTGATATGGCGATGGGAGGGCACACTGGTCATCATTTCGGTTACACGCAAATACACACAAGTATACGGAATATGCGCTTATGCGTAACATTCCCTGAAAATGGTCAGCTCTGATACACAGAATCCCAGTATCTACCTAAGGTGTACATGTTTTTTTTTCAATATATGTGAATTTCATCATCCAAATTGGAAACTGCAGGGATGCTTGAAAGACCAAAGCTGTTCCCATGTCCATTGATATGGAGTACTTTTTTCATCCTCCGTCCACTTCCTGAGCCATTCAATAATAGCGGTATACGTAGTTACAGCAGAGAGCCAAAGCTGATGTATAGGTAATACAAACCATCAACTCAATATTACATACACCCAATATACGTAATCGCTACGGCAAATCTGCTTATAGTTCCCTCTTACTACTTCGCGTATGTGTGCATCATACATACACAAGTATTGAAGGAATAAATACTTGATTGAACCAGCAGAGCAAGTATGGTAAAACATGGTTTACAGCCAGAAATCATAATGTATGGACGCCTGGGACTGATTGGTATTTTCAAATGTAATGTAATATATATAGTCTCAGTTATTGCCAATTAAGTATGATTGGTAATGTAAAGTCTCAAAGTTCAAAATATAATTTAGCTTATTTTCCCATTTACTCATCGGCAATCTATCCTGACGTCAAGTACAATTTTCTGACATTACCATATAAAACAAGTACATGAACCTATTCATTTGTTAAAGGTTTTAGTGTAATTATCCTCACGCAACACTAAATAGATGGATAGATAATCTCTTGTGTATGTTTCTAACCTGAAAATTTCAAACTATAAAAATACTTGAAGCATGAGAGAATCAATGTTGTGAGGTAAAATAAACTATAGCAATCTCTCAGTGTCAGTATACTATGTACGTAATATAATATATGATGTTCCCGTCCCCAACACCCTCATCTAGTACAATGTACTACATTTAGAGTGTATAATCAACATTCATAATACACTGTCTGAAATTAGATTATACCTGAGAGCACATTTCGATTTTAAACACAATACGTCCCTATAAAAAAATTAGCATATAATGAAATGGTCACAAAGGCCGTTTACAGGTATGCTAAAGGTCATAAATTAAATGAAAAATGCAGTTAATCATTCAACTAAATGACTTTCAGGATTATTTGATGTACGAAATTGAGTATAATTTCACGGAAGAACAGTTTCGGTTCAATGGGAACAACAGGCAATACCAAGTCAGAAGAACTGATAGAATTCATTTTTTCTTGTGACGGTATTGCATAGTGAAATAATTACTAAAAGTATAGCAAAAACACTATTATAAAGTACTAAAGTACTAAAAGTAAGTCTTAAAGTTCACGATAAAATAAATCATGCAAAGAACGTAGGTCGAGTTCCATAATGTTTAAACGTAAAATACAAATTGAATGTAATTAATGTTAATAACGTTTCCAGAATTACATATATGCTACAACTAGAACTGTGAGATGAAAACTTATTTGATAACCCTGGTACGTACAACCCTTTTACGATAAAAAGCTAACCCCGGTGCAAAGAGCATCGGAAGTATGTACATATTTGCAGAGAAATGAATACTCTGGGCCCTGGAGCTTTTTGTTGTTATATTAAAACGTCATTCCAGCTCGGGGAATACATTTTAATGAAAGTCTGCTGAAAAACGTCCATGTAGTACATCAACCAAATGTGGCAATCGCTTAGCTGGTATATAAATTTAATTGTCTGCAGGCATGTCATGTAAAATGAAAATTTTTAGATTTTGTAGCTTATTATTATGATTTCCGCCAGCTATTTCCTCGTATATGCCATCATCAATAAATATAAGGTCAGGAGAGACGGATACTATTGAAATTTTCCAGCTTCTTGGAAAAAATCAAAATGAAACGTCGCGTCTGCAAGCGGGAAAGTGCCGACGCTGTGGATTCTCAACTACTCCCCAAGCACCTTTATTTATTATGTATACTTGCCATTTTAGAACAAAGCCTCTGCTGAACACAAAATGAAATACTTTCCACACACAACCTAAACATCTATCTGCTGATCACAAAATACCTTCACCGAAATTATTTATACACTCCACTCTGGGAAGGCGTGGCACGCTGTTTGAATAATGGATCACAAATACGTTACTTCCTATTTCATAGTCAAATTTCTTACTACTACCACCTCTGCTAATACCGCCTATCCGCGGGAGAAAATGGCTCCAGGAGTCTATAAAGAGGTTAATTAATAATACAAATAATTACATGGTTCTGTGGCCACCATATGAAGATTCATTTTTACGTGTTCAATGTAAGACATATAGCTTTAATCATTTTCACCATGTAAATGTACACGATCTAATTTTTTTTTGACAAATATGAATACCTATGTATATATTGTACGGGGTAGAAATACAGATGAAGTGGTGCTGAGGAATTGCAAGAGAATCGAGTGTTAAAAAATTACAAACGATGAATTGGGCTGCTCTAAATATAGAACGTTTATTCTCTTGTGCACGCTGTGCCTTCCTTTATTTTACAGCAAGATTCATCTATACATCGTGGTACAAACTTAGATATAACACCTGCCTTTTATAACAACAGAGAGAACATAAGGCCCTTGAAAGCTAGATTGGCTCGAATTAAGAACGTGCTCGAGAAAATTAATACTGCCACGGAAAAGTAATATCTGTCAGATTCCAGACTGTTTCCAACTTAGCTAGCACGTACATATACATACGTACAATCCTTTAAGTAGATTTTGGGTTTTAGCGTAATGCCACTCTACATAAGATCTTTTCTTTCCTTATTACTCTCTATAATTAAATTAGCAAGGTGTCAAAGAAACCGCACAAAATTTGAATGATATAATTCTAGTATTTTTCAGTCTTTCCAATTTCATTATCGTGTAACTGTCGAACAACTATTTTTACCGTGACAGTGCGGTAATTAAACAAAATAATTTAAGTCATGCCGCACAAGTCATAACTGCAAATCGTACACACCCGTGAATAATGGCTTACTTTCGGCGGATACCACAAAGAATGTGAGCAGATTTAACGTAAATGGATTTAGTTTTATTTGATTTTCTGCCCTAGATGATGCTTATCTTACTCGAAAGTTAACTCCTTAAGCTAGTTATCAGGTTGTCTGAGTAAATAATAATAACAATTACACAGATTTTCATCCATGTAATTATAATTATACAGAGACAGCTATAAGGCACGCCAAATATTTTTTCAATTTAATAGAAAAAACCTGCACATGAATTCAAAGTTTTTACATAAATTTGTTGTTGCATCCAAGTTTGCAACTTTGTTCACGAATCAGCGCACTGGCGGGTGCCATATCAGTTATAAACATCTTTCCTACAATAACTTCTTTTCAAGTTGTAGACATGGATTCATATCATTTTCACACGTTTATCCTGATTGTGTACATAATATGCTGTCATTAAGACCGGTAAATCATCTTAAATCAAACTATAGCTACAAGTTTTAAAAATACGTACATTCTGACCCCTATATCTATAAGTAGTTTATCTATCTTTAAGCTTGTATAGCCTAAGAGCTTCATTTAATGATTTCATGCAAGCCGAGGAGATGACAAAATAAGACTCTTTACAGAAGTAAATTTTCAGGATACAGTGCCATTCTCTTCATAATCTTTGAACTTTGATCACACACACCACTACCGTTTATGTAAACTATTGTAATGTCATTACCATAATACAAGAGTAGCCTATAGTTGAAAACTATGTGATACCATATCCAACCAACAGCAATAATGGCGCGCTTACTGTACTTTTTTATTCGGCGTTAAAAGCTTTTGCCACCATGAATGCAAATGCCGGAATTCACAGGCAGTGGTAAACATTGAGATGAGTTTGCGATGTTTGTATACGGTGTCGATTTGTTTGTGTCTACATCTAATATTATATTGTATCTACATATACATGTATACATATACATATACATGTATGCTTTATCAATGGCTGTCCTATGAGCACACACAGAATTAAAGCCAGCTTGAGAAAATCGAGATTTACAATCAGGGTTAAATTGAAACAACTCAACGGCAGTGGCGGATACTTATTTGCTTATGCCTGTTTTTACAGCCGCTATTTAGCACATACTCTATCAAGTGTATGCATAATAGCTTCATAATGCTGTTGTATAATATCTCCCATTTACCCATTACACTACAGCACAACGCAAAGAATCTATTGTAAAAGTAATATCATCAGCTGTATAAGCAAGTGAACGATCTGAACAAAGAATGCAACCCGCCTGCCATTGTAACTGCAAATCACCAGAGCGAACACAATGTTATTACAGCAATAATTCCGTTATAAATATATGTACACGCAAATTACTTTTTCCTATATATAATACTACCCTGAAAGCTCGCGTAATGTTTACCATCTATCTATCTCCCTCTGGACAGCACAGCAGCAGCATTCTTCATAGACAACCAGTGAATGCTTTACACAAATTAGAAAGTGAATTTTGTCTTCTGCTGCCGTAATAAACGCTATCAGAGATATAACTGTTTATGTAATAGCAGGGATGTTATTACTCCATCATGTTTCGCTCTATCATTAATCTGGTGGATGTGCTATTATTCGATCAAAGCTTGTGGCTCTTCGTGATCCCAAGCCTTGATAGTAGGGTGATAAAAGTTGTCAATATAACTAAACAACAAGTTTTGGTGGGAATCTTGACCAAGCAATGTTGGAATTGATTTCAGCTTCAATCTCAGATAGGAATTCGTATATTCTTTCCAAATGATGTTCGGCTCGTCGTCGTTATTTCTGTGCTACACTAAACATCTGATGTGGAGATGTTATACGTACAACCATAATAACTGCACAGACGTATTAAATATTGTAAATCATATGGAGAGGGATAGTTTTTATAGTAACTGCATGCATGGATGCATGTATACTTGATGGGATTGTATCAAATTACTGTGTACAGAGACCAGTTCTCTTCATCGACGTCGACACATCCTCACTCCCCAAGACTCTTATTGCGACTGCATGTGTGTATTGTGATCGAATGACTAAATATAAAGATTATAATCACATGATTATTGTTGTATATGTTGAAAACACCCGTAAATGCATACAACTTCCGTATTGTAATCTATCATACTGGTCTTTATGAAACTACAGCGATCTTCATGAAAACAAATGGCTTTCTTGTGATTTAATAGTAAAAAGCTATAGATACTGCGTGCTAAACTTACTGTCTTGTATTTAATTAAGGTTATTTACTTAGCTCTGTGGTGAAACATAATCGATGGATATGAATCAATGTCTTCAATAATTGAGCAAGTGTCATAATAATTTAAGATATTATCACAGAGAAAAAAATAAAGTACAGATATTGAACAACAAATTTTCAACTTTGCAGGCTGTGTGGTTTGAGTGACATTAAAGTTGCTACAACAAATGAAGTTTAAATTAGGTACAAAAAATTACCACCACACCACCACATCAATGCAATTATATACATGTGAAATTACTTAAATCCCTGTAATCTTAATCATTGTGTAGCAAATCTTGCCAAAACTACTACACGACGATATTCTCGCAGATAGCTTCCGGCAAAAAAAGTCATCACATTTTTCACATAACTTCATGGAAAAAAGTGTCAACTGCCAAAAAATGTAATCCAATGTGCTAGATATTTGCACCCAGGCAAAAACATAATTTTTCATCATTTATATGACTTGTTTTTGCAATTCATGTTAACAGCTATTCTTATTCTCCATTTTCACCTGCACCAAGATGTAATCTAATTGTGCCAGACATGGAGAATTGACTGCCATATTTTGGTTGTAGGCTTCATTTGTGACCCTAATTCAAGCTTTAAACTGTATCCAAAAGTGATATTTTTTGGTTTTACACCACTAATCCCCAAAATTTATTTAGCATGAAAGTTTTTATAATATTCTCACTATCTTATCCAACAGTTGTTTTAGAATGTTCTCACTTCTTACTCACACTTATAAGTGTTAGCTTTGATGCATGTCAGTTACAATTTGAAACCTTTTGAATCAACCGCAGAAAATTGAGATGAAAGGGAAAGATATCATTAAAATATTTCGACTCCCTCTTGGCATGAAGCATTTATGCATATTATTACTGTATTTGATACAAAAATGATATTGATGGCACTCCACACACCCAATTGGTTTAAAACGCAACCCTAGTCTTAGGAAAAATCATGAAGACAAAACTCTTAACACCATTTCCAAAATCAATGTAACTTTGTAGCATTGGGTCATGCAAATCTCTCAACACGCGTTTTCCTAAAAGTATCTATAAGCTTATTAAAGAGAAAACGTGAAGAAACGAATCTTCTCATGTTTTATCTAAGGATGTCGGGGGAAGAAACATTCTTTCAACAACTATATAATTAAGTACTGGCTGGTTGGGAGAAAATCTCAAAAAAGTGTCGAATGCATTTAAGATATACACAGGGTAGTTTGCACTTTACAAGAGAGAGAGCAATCATAGGGCTCACAGCTACAGTTTTTGACAATGGGAACAGTATCAAAGGGCATAATTCCCAATGATTTGTCATCAATCATGGCTCTTTACCTTGAAGAGAACAACTACTAGTAACGATTTTGTTTCTTTTTGATCATACTGATTGATGCTCTTGCACGCTGTAAGTATCTATAAGCTTCAGAATATTATCTCTGGTCTGTTTACAACGCTCTTTTCAGCAACACCGCGCCCAATCGTTTGCTCCCTCCATGGAGACAAGTAACTGCAGGATAAATCCTTGTGTACAACAAGACTCAACCAAATTATGGCTTGCCTACAGCAGAGTTTCTCTGTTTAATACAACTACTATTATAAGTTACACAGACAAGATTACACCGCACATTTCTGCACACTCATAAAACAGTGCACCCTTGATTTGGAACAGAACGCCTTAGAGAATTGTGAGCTTTGCCAAGTTTCATCCAATACAAATATCCATATGTATGGATTATTAAGGTAATGAATACCGACGTCTATAATATGCCGTTTTTCTAATTTTGAGTAACTTTACAAACATATTTATATGTTTATATAGTTATAACTATACAGAACTTTCTAGATACATACAGTCGAGGCTCTCGAAATTTCAAAGTAGTGTTTATACTTGTGGTTAATCCAGTCGTATTTAACATACCTTGCGAGTATTTCTATTTTATACTACAGCAAGGTGTTTTAACCCATCCGTAACACAATAATTTTATTTATAGGTAACTTAACACGTTTCCTACATTTGGCGAAAGATAAATGGATGTATGCTTATTTACACCTGAGATGACATATGTATAGCATTGTATACAAAACAGTTAACATTTTCTCCGAAGAATATTCATTGTAAAACATAAAAGCCAAAAGGTGTCACACTATTATTTCTGGATTACTAGGCTATACGGAAATCAGATAACGATTTGCATGTTGAAAAGAAGTAGAAAGAATACATTATGACAGTATCCACGTGTGTCAATTAATTTCATTAGGGCGACCAAACCCTCACTCAATGCAAAGTGAAATCTTATGCACGTACATGAAAACAAGCAGATCCAAACAGATGATTAATAGTATCGTGCACGTGGAACGATCTGAAAAAATATTTTCTTTTGCACGGATGATAATAAAAGCCATACAATAATATAATAAGCTGCTTTGCCTACCTTTACATTGAGTAATTACTTGCATATGATAAGATTTCTGAACAGATGCAATAGTCCAAACATTTTGTAAACAATTTCTGCAGCTTTGGATTTACTAACTACTAATTCGTAGGTACATTCAATAATATTCTTCTTATACTAATACTATAAAACCAGTGTTAATACATACAGAATAAAATAGAATGTCGAGTTATTGTTGAGTACAATTACAATAGTGCAAGTATGGAAATAAAAAATGGTTTGTTTGGTATAAAATGAAACCCTCGTTTCTGCACTGAAATATGATATGATAGCTCTCATCTGAAAATAAGCAAGTTTTTGCGGGAACTGACCGTTGCTTGAAAGAATTTGCATAAATATACCCATGGGCTAGATTGTAATATGCAGCTGTCATTGTGCGTGAACAGGGCAGAAAATGCTGTAATCATTATAATCCTTAAATGCGCATCTTTTACAGATGAAATCTCTTCTCAAGCGATGATTTCGGTAGTACAACGAAAATATTTCTTTTCGATTTAGCATTCAGATGAACAGCTGTAGTATGTGATATTTTAGCACAATAAACTACTACACAAGTCTCCTAACAATAAGCAAACAACCAGAACAAAGCGGTCAGTAAAATGACCACGTCTGCAAGCATACAATCTGCTGAGCATCACCGGTGCAAAGTAAACAGAAGTAAATCAGAATACACTTTAACAATTAATCTGTATTATCTCCATCAATTAATTTACGTTTCCCATCCGGAGATCCAACTTCCGTTCCTACTTTGCAATCCCATGTGTGTTATATGCAATCTCTTACAACAATCATAGCCAAATTTTGGTAGGAAGGGCTACTTGCATTACTCCCACACGATCTAATCACGAGAGGAAAAGTCAAATCAAAAACTAGAACAATAGCTTATCCTTCAATAATGCAATTAATACAATGACAGTCATTGTATTTTCTTCATGGATACACAATATCCACTTAAATGAAAGTGCAGCCAGATTGATTCTAAATCCCTTGACAACAATGTGATTAGCAATTACTGAAACAATTGCATGATAGATAGGGGAAGCACAACTGTTTCACGGTGAAGGTCAAAGATCAGTAGCCACTTATTTGCACATTTTTCTACAACCATGGTCTATAGGTTATACTATTTCTGCTGAAAGGGCCAAAGCGCAAAGATACTACAAATAATTACTTTAGCATACATCTATATCGTAGTATATAGATATAAATATTTTTACTTGAACCAAAGTTCAATAATTAATCAGCCGTGTTGATGTCGGCACGATGATTTCAGGCTGGTTCCAAATCGGTAACCCATGAAACTGATATTATCTAGGACAAAATATTGTTTGGAGTAGGATGATAGTCAGTACGTACATACATAAATTGTAAGCACTTACAGCAAATTACAAGACTTGTTTCTACTACTTTCGAAAAGTTTACTATCGTATAGGAAAATAAGTTATTAAATTAAATGTAGTAACGAAACGTGAGTAATTATTGCTGCAGACAAGCCTCTTAAATTTCTTTTGTATTTAGACATTAGCTAACCGCAGTGCATGCAAATTGTGTTTTCCACAACCACAAAAGAGTCCAGAATTACGTACGTCTTTCAACATGATTGTAAAGCCTTCAGCTAAAGAATCTATAAGGCTATACATGGGTAAGACAATCTTCTCAGCAAAAATTTTAATGCACAAATAATCATTTCCTATAATAAGCTTTACAGTTCTCAAAAAACCTGTAAACCTACAAAATCAAAAGTATTCCGGCGATGAGTATGTAAATAGTAAAATCACGCCGAAGCCCACACTTTCGTCCGGAGAATAAAAGGTTCGTTGTATAAATACAAATGCATTTATGCAGATATGTTACACGAAGTATGTTACACAAATACAATACCACAACTTAAACTGATTTCGTCCTACGTTCCCGGACATGATGCATATCGCTCCTCGAGGTGCAAGGTGGTATAACTCCAAAATTCTTAAATGCAAGTTGATATAACCACCATCATATTGATGCAAAGTGGTATAACTCCATATTTGCATTTAAAAAGCATTGGAACAAAAAACTTACAGCCCAAACCATTTTAAAATTTCAGTGCAAGATGGTATAACCGCCAAAAATCGCTTTTCATTTTTGATTTATGGAGCATAACATGCATTATAGAGAACCCTTGGCAAAAATTAACATTCCAAAACTTTTGGCGGCACGGTACGTGGCAATGAAACCGGAATCATTTTTCCTTCGAAATATTTTATTTTATATTTAGTTATATTATTATTTTTAATTATTTTAACTAATTAGAAAATAATATTGTATCAAGGACAATAAAACCGTCATGTGCAACCTCATTAGAAAAATAATAAATAAATAATAAATTGTACAATAATAATAATTAATAAATAATAAATTGTACAATAATAATAATTAATAAATAATAAATTGTACAATAATAATAATTAATAAAAAAAAAGAAAAATATATAATAATAATATATAATAAAAACAAAAATATACAATAATTATTATTAATAAATAATAAAAGCAAAAATATAAAATAATAATTTATTATTAATAACTAATGAAAGCAACAATATACAATAATAATTATTAATAAATAATAAAAGCAAAAATATGCAATAATTATTATTAATCAATAATAAAAGTGAATATATACAGACAATAATAATTATTAAATAAATAACTTAAAAACTTATTTGTGACATTAAGCCGTAATTACTTAATTATACACAAATTGGACTAATAATCGTCCCATTTTATCATTTTCTTAATAAATACCTCCGTTTTTATTTGTATATTGCAGTAAAATATATGCACTGAAGCGTTATTTTATTTTATTAAAACGTCATTAGAATTGTTGGAGTTATACCATCTTGCACTTAAAATGATGGTGGTTATACCACCTTGCATTTAAGAATTTTGGAGTTATACCACCTTGCACCTCGAGGAGCGATATATTATTAAAATACCCTAAATACATATAAAGTGTTAGGCGTAGTATTGTATAGGTATTATGAATAGCAAAGAAGATGATAACTAGAAATATGATTAATCATATAAAGATGCAAGAGATTCAAGGGCAATAACAAATTAGTCATCACAATTATACCCAACTATAAAGTAAGTAACGCCTAAAGAATGTGCGACCTATTACCACAATGACCCAGAGCACGTCAATTATATTGACCATTTGGCAGAATTCTTTAAAGATTTGCTTGCCGCCTGCACATTTAAGGAAATATAAGCCAAAAAAGGAACTGGGGAAAGGTACTTATAGCATATTTACTTGTATTCAATACATAAGACATTGAATGGGTTTGATGGCAAGGAGTTGAACATAGTGGTTCAAACAAAAGAAAATCCCGTCAACACACGGATAAGCTTAACTGTCAAAGAAAACAAGAACAGGAGCGCTCAATGCTTTGCTGTTGACAGTTAGTTGGCAGAGTATTTTCCGCCGTTTGATATGTGATCTGCTGGCTAATTCTCTGCCGTGTTCTTATTTCCCCTATTATTCCCTTTTAGATATACTAGTATAGTGTAAAGACGGAAGAAACATTCAATGAAGCGTTTACTATACGATCCCGGCAGCGTGATATAGATACATATATGTATACATATTATCTGCACCTGATATCCGCTGAATTTAAAACAGTTTTACTCTTCGCATGCACAGTACGACACATTATGTTAAGTTTCATTGACTAAAACATATCTCTGCTCCCTTTTATTCGTTCCAATCATCCAGTCAGTGCAGCTTAAATTGCACATGAAAGAGATGGGTCGGCATCGTGGTTTAATCAAAGACAGATCTAATTCCATCGGTATTCCCATGCAATAATAGTCTTATCCGAGTGCTACTTCGCATCCTTTACTGCTGGCCTAATCTAGTTATGAGCTTAGCTCGGTGCGAGCTCCTTTTATTCCCTCTTTGAAGATTGTACGATTGCATCCAGCGGCATTCTATCATGCATCACATAACAACTGTAGCCGTTTGAGGAAAGACCGATCACGTTATTAGTGCAATTAGCATCATTCATGAATGGATAAACAATTAAATGTAAGCACTAAGGATTATCTGTATCAGAAATTCGCGTATAATAAGACCGAGAACAAGAATTTAGAGTTGGTATCCAATGGGGCTAAACAATGGGACTACCACGTCGACAAAACGGAGGGTCAAATACCTGCCTTGCATGTGGTGTAAATCAAAATTATCGACTTCACTCATTAACCACATAATTTGTCAATGCTTTTTTACAAATCATAATGGCGGAGCAAAAAATATTCTTTTGAACGTTACGGCATGCCGCTATCTAGTAGAAGCGTAATCACTTCCTTTGCCCTCAAGATTCAAGTAAATCGGATTACAGCCTAAAAACTTGCTACATACTCAAATTCAACCATATGTGCAAAAACGTGCATGCAAGTTTATAGCCAGAGATTTTGTATCAAATGGCAGTTCAATGAATGGTTACCTAAAAACCGTTTCTAGACGAGCTAGTATCGGTAAAAAACAAAGTTATAATGTGTTTGAGCATTCGGAAATTAAGCTTAAGTTTGTTAAGATATGAACGATCTCTATGTAGGTACTTCGTTTCTAAAACTTGATGACTTTTAAATGACAATATTATAACTATAAAATCTGTAATAATTCTTAGTTAGTTGAAGTTGATGTATATTATATATAGTGCATACCTACTGTCGCACGATATCAACATTGTCACAATTATAAACCTTAAATCAGAAACCGAAAATACAAAAAAATGAACGAAAACCAGAATCTCAGGCGATGAACCGAAACGGAAGAGTCATAGCTGGGTAAGCAATGAATGTTTCCCTTATACTAGAACCACTTCTCTCATATTTACGTATGCTGTCAACTTTTCATTGATTCGCTGAATATGTACGCATGTACCAATACGTGTAAGTAGATATGTGTTTGTGTCAGTACTCGAAAATCATCTAGAAACTGGCGGATCTGACATTTTGTATTTATTCATGTATCCGCAACTGTGTGTGCAATATTTATCTACACTATGAGATATGTGTACTACACTATCTGCAAGTACACGTCGATGGGACGAATAGTTTTTACTAGAAAAGATCATTCTTGAACCTTTGGTGTTGTACTTGAAAGAACTTTTATCCATGAGCTGTCTCGCCGTACAACAGCGTCTCAGCAAAGAGAATGACATCAGTTTAACAAACGGCGTGAAATTCTGGGAATCGAGATGTACAAAATGTATATATAAACACAGGCGTCTAGATGAACATCTATCTTATATGCCTTCATGGTTTATATGAAGGTATAAAGTATCCAGGTCTTTTATACCCCTCAAAAAATTCATTCAGCTTTAACGTCGACAGCCTGTTTGAAAAGCTTTAGTACTGCTTCATGGACATGAGAGGAGATTGATGAAACTAAAGTTGAAAGGTAAAGTCAGGTAGTAAAGTAAGGATTCCTATAGTGATTTTTACTGTCAAGCACTATACAAAACAGGCTTGTAAGCACAATTTTTTCCAAAATGAGCCTTTTTAGTACAATAACAGCCGTATCACAATGTGACGTCAAAAGTGCTCTGTAGAACTAGAAAAAATGACCAGCGAATGAAGAAAGCGATGGTTTTAATTCTGTATGGGTGTATATAGTTAATACTACACATGCATGTCGCGTTGAGCTTTACATACAATGAAATTCAGCGAAAAGGCAGGCTTGCGGAAACAACTGTCCCTTTTAAAGTTACCTTAAGTAGCTTATACATTTGTAGCTCCATTGACTGCTGCGTGTTTGTTGCTTATTACTGAAGTAAATATACCTAACCTACGCATTTTCTTCTTAAAATCTCTTACACATTTATCGTGGACAACTGCTGGTAAGAACTTTAGATTCACGTACAAACTTACATAATCATAATACAATCAGTTTACACACCCACACGAACGCTCCCTCAGAAATATCAAAGCAAGTATCAAATTCCATCCTATCCACTGTCCTACTAAAAGTTAGATTGAGAATGTGTCCAGCATATATTTTTTCACCCTGTTTAACCTGTATATAAGTGTATAAAGTATTTTCAAAAGATCCACTACAATGTTCATGAAACCTTGTTATTCAGTTATTCCATCCAGACTTTCTATCAAATTGTAAGGTATTATGGAATCAGTATCACCAAACTTTCTAGTGAACAGGGACATATACTAGAGGGTCGACACGATGGACATCTTCAAGCCAAGGTACGTTCCCACCCCTGACCAGTTGCCAGGTCGTTGTCGCTATAACAAATTGCACGAGTGTAAAACATTTTTTAAAGAAAATATCGTCGTCATGTTCCTGCAGTGAAATAAATGATTCTTCTGCGGAGGATAGAATGGGTGGAATAAAATGAAAGAAACAACCATAATGTCTACATGTCCATTTCTAAACATAACCGAGAGCCAAACTGAATTCAGAAGATTGAGGTATGTATCACAGAAACGAAAACTGACGCATATAAACAACATTAATATTTTCTCCACGACAAGCTCATATGACTAGACGGAGCATACTAAGCATATGTTAAGTGTTGTAACTGTAATACAAATACAGTAGTAAAAATCTACGGTCTTCTGAGGGTGACTGCCGACGCAGTGGAATAAGCAATTTTTATTTCAGACACTTTTCAAATTGGTATTCTAGTCTCCGTTCCTAATACAATTTCCTCCTATTTATACAAACTACCTCTAATGAAATAAGGAGGGCAAAAACAGTTAATGTAATTATAATGGCTATGAATGTATAGCGCGCATCAACAATGTTTTAACGTGAAGATAATTTTCTATGACTACGCTCAGCCAGTTGTCTAAGACACTGAAACAGATGTTGACAAAGGTTTTCCTTCAATATTGAAATAATGATGGTCAGATTGGAAAGCACTGCTAAAATATCATGTAACAATATTGGGAATTTAAAGTTTAAAAAATGCAGAACACGTTAAATGTTGCGGTTAAAAGATGTCCACTAATTGCAAGTCCTGTATATGAGGCAGGAAGTAGTTTCAAAAGAAATTTACATTCGTAAAACGTGTTAATGTCAAGTATAAAGGTGCATATAATGCTTACAAAACGGAATGTAAATATGTACACACAGTTGTCGGTTTGTTATTTCCTAAGCTCCATACACTGCAACGACCATAGCAGAATCTTTAAAAAATGCTGATTATCATCATTGTAAACATGTAAGAATAAATAGGACATATACAACACCTTGCTGACGCAAAGTTGTGCACTGTTATTATATGTATATGATAACAGAACATAACTTTTTGTGTACATAAGAAGGTAGCTAGTGGATTTGATTCTGAGAATAAAGAAATATAAAAACATTCAACCCACATACACACTCTCATTCTTTAAGAATCTATTTGAACAACCAACTACAACAATACATATAATACAGAAGAACGGAACTAGTCGGAATTCCTTCGAGAGTGTTTAAATTTATCAAGTGAGAACATAAAATATCAATGGGAAATAAATGGTTCAAAGAAGGAATAACATCAACCAGCAAACCGCATTTGCTTCTCTCTTCTCTTTAGGTGTCCTCTCCTGTCAGCATCTCAATCTCCAGTTACCGTAGGGAGGAACTTAATCACTTCATACCATACAAGTGTCACCAAGAAAGTAAATTACATACATATTTGAAAACTTGAATAGGACTACTAGGACGCTGCTCTCACACAGCACAACACCTTGGCTTTCATTGCATAATTACTTCTGCCGCTGTTTGTCGGGTGCATGTATTCCACTACGCAAAAAATTGGCGACAAATTCCAAACCTCGTCCTTTCGTCATGGTTTTACAGCATGAACCCAATGTGGTAGAAACCAACAGGGAGACAAAATGAACATGACCGTTAATATGCATTGTGACGGTACACAGGAAAATTCAAAACAACGATAATCAAAAACTTGAATTGTGGCTCGTCAATGGTCTATATATGTATACATGCATATACATATATTTCTGTTTACTGCAACCCTTTAAATCTTCTGGTACATAAAGTGATAACAAATGCCGACTCACAAGAAGAGCTAATCAGCAATTCTCCTTAATTGCACATTTAGTGGATTGCCATGGAGGAGTGTAGTCAGTCTTCATAATTTGAATCGTAAACTTATCAAAGGCACCTTAGTATCTTCAAGATCACGGTACTATCTTGCAATATCTGTAACTCAAATGGTATCTTCGAGATGGTTATGTTCTACAACTGAAACTGAAACGCTACAACAATAAAATTACAAGTATGCTTGTTTAGCACACCTTCATATTTAACGTGGAAATGCATAATGAATACACCTTAAAGCTTGTATTCTAGTTATTATAAAGCACTAAAGCAATACTGCAGTTATGCACAGAAATGCTATGAGACTGGTATGTACTAGCTAATTCTATTGTACACTATACTTAAAGTTTAAATGAAAACATTGATAGCAAATTTTCACAATACCCCGAAGAATTAACGAGCCAATGGTTCAGCCGACCTGTACAAGAATTGCTCTTCATGATAGTCACGCAACCCAAATTACGTTTGTAATTTTACTGATATGATAGTTAGCACACTTATACGTTTGCGTTCATCTCGGCAATCTAAAGGTTTATAAGGAATACCGGCTAATACGTACATTAACACACTTATTAATCAAGTCTCAATATATATTATACCCAACAAATTTTACTGCTGGCACTTGGTTTCGTCCTACCAGCACTGTTTATATCTACTAATTGTGGGTAATAACGGAGAGAAGAACTTTAGGAGAGATGCGTCATATTCATATTTATACACATTGTGTAACATGTGTACATGTAAATGTGCATGTATATGAAAATCAAGGGTACGCTACATTTTATCTTAGTTAGTGTCGCAAGAACCATAGAATTATGTACATCTCAAAAAATAACAACAGTGATGAAAAGCCCTCTTGTAGTTTGCTGCCCTCCCTCCGAAATATTTGCAGCGCTAGAGAATATTGTTACAATGTATGCATATTGAAACATGATTCTTGAGATAAACAGTCTTCAAGGATATGAGAGTTAATCTTCAGGGAAATGATCTCATTGAAACTATAAAAGCTAAAGTATTTTGGCAAACATTGCATGCATGCTTGTTAAGAAAATGTTGTAAAAGATTCTATACTTCTTCCTCCTTCCTATAGTAGTGTCTCATGTAGGTAAATATGAAGACCAAGCAACTGATATACAGTTGTGACGGAACCGTATGAGCTAGGCTGTCATAAAACGTGAAGAATATCATACGGAAAGTAATACCCATGTTCATAATCATGGGTACGATTTCATTCCTCTCACATCAACGAAAGAAAAGGACGATTATATACACAGACATATGTATATAAGATACAAGGAAGAGAATACAAAACTCGGTAATTTCAGTCATATTGCGTCAGGCGGCTGGTTGACATGCATGTACTCCGACCGCACATAAATAAATTATTATATGCATTTTCTCCATATATGTCGACTCTAAAATGCTCCTGTAATATATCGAAATATCGACTCTAAAAAGCGTCTGTAATATATCGACTCTATAAAGCTTCTGTAATACATCGACTCTATAAAGCTTCTGTAATATATCAACTCTATAAATAGCTAGTATACACATAGAATCATCCAGGACTTTTACAGCTTCTTTCCAGGACTCTCTCACTTCTTGAAACAATATCTCCTATTGACATTGTGACTTTGGTAACTTTTGAAATCGTGTTAAAATTTCAGCTGAAACACTAACAATTGCTCAAAAGGAAAGGGAGATAATGCTAGTATTATTGCTTATCGTCATTCGCTATGCCTTTAGTAGAAAGCGTAGGAGTGAAGAGCATTCCTTAATTCATCTGCTATCCCCTTGACATTTCTATTGAAGGTGTACGCTTTTTCCCTACTTGAAGGTGACTGTAATGAATACATTTATGCATAGAGTAGCTAATGATCTTTCTTTTAAAGACAGAAGAGTAAATATACATACGGCAAGCTAGAAAAGAGACAGGGATTCAAAAACATACTCATGCACATGCAATCTTCTCCTTATAGTACTGCTCGCTATCTCATTGTGCGAGATGAAAAGGAGACAGAGACGAAAGGAGTAATAAACTCTTAGGTTGTAAAAACTAAAACTGATTTTCTTCTTTGCCTCAAACGCACAGGTTACATATATTATACCTTCGTACATGTAGTTTTCAACACAACTTTGGAGGTTGCATTTAGAATTTTGACATCTGTGCCATATCATATCTCCTAGCAGAGTATTACATTGTTATATACTACTACGGCTGCCTTCTTAAGCAAAATGAACACAATTTAAGCCTTCAAATGCGTTCACACATTTACATCCTCATATAGGATCACACATAACGTTTCTCATATAAAGACCAGAAGAGTATTAATGACAAACGAACTTTACCAAAACTGGTCCTACGGCTTGCTTGTCCATGGTTTCATTTCAAGTCGCAATAAGATCTGCGTAGCCTAAAGTCAGTTTAATGAATTCGTATTCATTATGAAATATATAATATCTATATGTTATGCAAGTACATAATCGTATATACACACTTTTCAAAGGCAAACGCGGTGTAATCTTGATAAAGACAACCGGCCTTTGGGTGGGGTGAAAACAAAGAAAGAGACAAGAACCAGAATGGATTCTTAGTAACCTTCTCATCATTCTCAAGTAAAATGGATTTTCCAAAATATTTAGGCAAGTAGGTATAGAACAGTTACTCATGCTAGACAATAACAAGTGTTAAAGGGAAAAATCATTTTTTATGCTTCCTAACAAATCTCACGGGTCTACATACAAGTTCTGTACCACTAATAATGAAGAAAGGAGTGACAACAGTACTTATAAGACTGGAACAAAATATTACAATGGAAATGATAATTTTTACCTTAAACAGTTGCTGAGGATTTAGACAGGGAATCTCCATAAATTATCAAGAACGAATTAGTTCCCTTGCTCCAATGTCCATATAACCAGAGAAAGAGTTTTGGGATAAGAATTTTACTGATTCCTGAAATGAATACCACTCAGAAAATCAGTGGAACGGCGAAGCTTTTAAATATTAATTTCTTTATTTTCGCAAGAATGTTTTTTAGGAGAATGAGTTCATCCTCGGTATTCTCATAATAACAATAAAATACTTCACCAATGCAAATTAAGTTTTTCACACACAGAAGAAGACTGACTGACAAACAGCCAACCCCAAAATCTTATTTCACACCCGAATGGCTTCTTTTTACAGTACAAAATATTATATTGTGAATGACAATATAAAGTTCCAAGTTTTTATTATCAAGGGAACGAAATGAAAAACGGGTCAGAACTAACACTGTTCATAAAGTTCTTTTTTGGGTTAGAAAATTTAATATATTTCCTCCTGAAGGCAGATTAGAAGATAACTGAAAGTTCTTTTATATCGAAAAGTGTAGCATGTAGCAAAACTTATATCTGGAGGGACATTAAAATATCAACTTCTGTATAAAATGTGTAAGAAAATAAAAGTTTTTTCTCTCACACAATGTCTCTCTCCCTCTACGCACTCTAGTATATATGTATATGTAATAAGTTCTTATACCTATACCTATACATATATACTTACGATTAGGGGATCACTTAAAAATTCTTATCATGACAATTTACTTATAAAAGCTGGCACTGGAAACGTAGTCTGTGTTCGTGGTAAAAATATAAAAACTGGAAGCTAAAAACTTTTCCACACGCTTTAATACAGTTCGAATGTAATTGAAGAAGTAAAACAAGTTTCTGCTTAGCAGTTAAGTGTTGCGAAAAAATTATTATTCTGAATTAAATCAACTGTGTAAATGTATTTTTGCACAGGAATCATTCAACTATACTCACGCAATCTTATTTCCTTTACTTGGTCACTCAATGGACACTGACATTCACATGGGGTAAAACAGAAAGGCTGTTAGGATGTAGAATTTACAACCTGAAAAACTGAATTAAATAAAACGGAAGACAGGGTAAAGCACACAATAACAAGACGAATATGCAATCTACTAAATCCAACGGATGAAAAGCAAATAAACGACACGCAAATGTCACGAGACGGGACCAAAGACCTTATAATTTGCACACAAAAAACTTTTTTACACTTATTAAATTTCAGCTAGGCATCCATAGTCTCCAATGTATTGAATTTGCAAGTTTTCCGATCAAACAATTATTGTGAAGCACGCAGGGGTATTCATTCAATCTCAATAGATAGAAAGGAAATCAAGATTGTTCAATGTCCTTTGGACTTTAGAATACAACAAAGTGTATAAATTGGAATCCTGAAGTCAACAATAAAAAGTCGAGACTTCTAAAATCATCATACATACATACATACATACATACATACATGCAACGTGTAAGCACGAGGAACTGTTTATGACGTTGAGTGTGTTCGAGGATGAAGCGGCTTTTTAGCACACGGAACAGCCTTTGTGAAAGCCAAGTAAACCACGCGGTTTTCAACAAGCCGATATAGGCATGTGTAATAATTTCATATGTGGAGGTAAACGTTCCTCGTTTGTTCCACCAAATACACTTTCGAAATAATAACTGGAAAATTTACGCACTGAGCTCACTTATGTTTTGTTATTACATACATACGCACTGTCAAAATCGATAAGTACGAATGTCATCAGAGATTTCTCTCGTTCCAGAGGATTATAGCTCCATAGGGAAAATGTGTGCCTTTTAATGATTATTTCTCACCGAAAATTCCTCACTTTATAGGTATACTACGCACAGTGGGACACCACGAGCAGCAGGTATTATAGTTCTCAGTAATAACTCTTGTCACTGAAAGAACTGTCAACGTCACGCTGTCAAATTGCGTACTGGGACGATTGGTCAGGAAGTGTAAGTTGTTCTTCCTAATTTAAGATCTGCTAATTGATGCAGTGTCACTCTAGAAATAATGATACACTGTGGAATCCAATTGATGACTATTCTGAATCACTGGGACTCAAAATAAGCAAATTGATTAAGGGCGATACAGAATCCATAAGCTAATAAATGGTATCACTGTATAAGTATGCGCAGTTATAACAATGTGTGTTGTATTCACTTGTTGTTGATGTTGGGTGCAAAACCAGAGAACAACTACAAAATCACGTCCATCCACGGCGACAAGTGGTGGGTATATGCAATGCTGGTTAGGCTGTTGAAACAACCACAAGACCTAAAGCATGATAATAAGCTAAGCAAAGGTGCAAAGGTATATTGGGGGTGATATTACAGAGCTTTAACGTTGATGATGATCACCACCACACCTGTTTGATAGAGCCTCAAAGTGCTTGAAGCTCAGAAGGAATTCGCTGCCTGACTATGTATCTCTCAGTGTGCATTTCTTGTGTTGTTCCAGTTGAAGAAGTGCCCCGTGGCAAGTTTTTCTTCATTTTTTGTTTAGTCTCTCTTATTCTTGTTGTTGATAATGTTCGTCTACATACACCTTTACCTTTCCTATGTGGACTTCAGTGTTTACTACAGATAAGTATACATGAGGAGGACTGAGAGATGATTATTATGTACATGGTATGCTTTTTACCTGTTGTCTGTAGGGTTGCATTGCGGTATTACAAATCCTATACTGTCCTGAGACTTGGCTCTTTTAATTTTCCCACCCCTTCTGTATCATTTACTTTGGAAGAAAGCGAACCGGACCGTCGTCGTCCACTAAGGCATATCTTTTTTGGCTTGGCTTTGAGACTATTAGAATGATTTGAAAAGCATGAACGATACGATGTGGATTCACGTAACAATAACGATGGTCTACATAGAAATATCCGATACGCTTTTCGTTCTGAAAACGCTCTCTGTAGTGTTGTTTATTGCCCCAATGGAGGGAAAGATACCCAAACATTATTTTCAATCCCTAGAATTATTATCTTGATGCATTTCCTCTCTCTCTCTCTATTTCTGCTTGTCCTGGCATGGTGACTCGCGGGACTTGGTCTTATACAGTTACTATTATACTACAGGCATATTCCATATAGTAGGATCTATAAACTAAAGGTAGTTTTCTGTATCTAAACTAAAGGTAGTTTTCCGTATCTAAACTAAAGACCATATTCCGTATCTAAACTACAGGTAAGCATTCCGTATCTGAACAAGCAGGATCACAAAACCATTCTCTTCCATTACCTACATAGGCACTACCCTCAACTAAAGTCCATGAAACCAAATGTATGACATGCAGTTCTCCAAGGTTTTCGGCTAAATAAGTACACACCGTTGAGGTTGTAAATGTGGTTGGAAATTATAGGCCCACACAAAAAGTCTCCAGCTCTTTTGGGATATAACGGCGTAGCTGGACGCTATTATCTAAGTCCAAGGTGCGTCTTGAAACCGTCACGATCCGAAGGAATTTGTTCCTAACATAGTTTGTATACGTCCAGACTTTCCGAGATGCATGAACTCTACAAGCAGGTAAAGTAAATATTAGCCGTAAACCAAAATCACTGCAGGATTGGACGAGCTATACAACTTTTCCATGATTTCTCTCTAATCTTCCTCTGGCTACGTGTAATTATGCTTGGATTTGAATAAAGGAGAAGAAGGTCCCGGTATGTGAAAAAGCCCTTCGAAAGACGCATCCTTATTACCAACGACTCGGTTTTGTTCCCTCCTTAATTCTTCCGTACGTCTTGAGTATAGTATAATGTTTGGTATATACCTATACAACCTTGACGTCTAACGAATGAAGGTGAATAATAGAGATTTTCTTCAAAGATTGTTGAGTTCAAGTCCCAGTAAGATGTATCTATACAGCTCTATAATATAAAAGGATTTCCGCTGTCCTTTGCGTACACAAAAATTAAAATCAGGTTCCCAGTGAACGTTCCCAAGGCGTAATCGTCACAA
This sequence comes from Lipothrix lubbocki, assembly GCA_034696945.1. Taxonomy (NCBI): domain Eukaryota; kingdom Metazoa; phylum Arthropoda; class Collembola; order Symphypleona; family Sminthuridae; genus Lipothrix; species Lipothrix lubbocki. The sequence continues at coordinate 12,002 of JAQGAK010000017.1, read as the reverse complement.
TTTTATCGTTGATTTTATTATTCCTTAAATCTTTAATGAACTTCCGAACCTCTGGATAATTATAGTAGTTTATAAAATGTGTAATTATTACTGTTTTACTTTGAATTAAGACACTCAATTTTAAGAATTAACTTCAATTAAAAGCAAGAGCAAATATACTTGAAACTCCCATTATAATTAAAACTTAACTTATTGTGGTTCAAAGGCGTTTCCGCGAAACACTTATGTGAACAGACATAGCTTAATGTGAAAAGTGTTGCACAGTAGCTGAATAATTAAATTATCTACATGAAGATAGAATTTTATGATAGCCTTTGTAAGTGTGAACCTTAAACCATTGAGTGCTCTACTGTATATGTATCTAATTACTTTTACTTGCAACATTTACAAAGCAATTACATGCATTTAATTTAATTACGATTTTGTGCTGATACACTGAAAGCATATCAATACTGTACCTGACGCAACAGCCGCATTGTTTCTCCTTGTTTAGTATAGGTTAATATGCCAGAAAAAATTCAAGGAAAGTCTTTACGCTTTTCAATTCATGTTTATTATCTGGTTGTATCGATGTTAAACAGATATTATATGTAATGTACATACACATGTACTATGATGAAGATATATGAATGGAATCTGCGTGCTATCAACTTGACAATATAAGAGAGTCCCCATCGAGTCTATATGGCATATGTGAAAACATTTTCGCACACAAAAAATGTCTTTTGAGCAGTATGGAATAAATATGTCAACCGACTTGAAGTTATCCATGAGACTTGATCTGTCTGGAATTGAGCGGAACCTGATTGACAACAAGGAAGCCAGCAAAGTTCTATCATGAAGCCACAGCAGGAAACCGGAATATGTAGTATCGTCAGACTTGGGGACCAGGAGAAGCAGCAGTCGACAAGATCTGCCGAAGGTAAAGTTCAAGAAATCCGTCCGTGGCATCCTGATTGACAAGTTTAAAGAAGAGCAGAAAAAAGGCTAAAGGGCAAAAGTCAGATAATAATAAGGGGGAATTCGGTCAAGCGAAATAATGGAATGTTGGGAATGGAACCATGCCGTTATTTCTCGTTGGAAATCAGAAGCTACCAGTTCATATTCTTTCTCAAAAACTACAGAAAAAGAGAATAATGAAGATGCGAAACTAACCCTGGCATTTTAAACCATTAGAAAAATGAGAAATGGAACTGAGAGGTCATGATATGTCATCTATAAAGATGCATTTTACATGTTGTATGATTCATTTTGAATGTGTAAAAGCTCAACAACTTTCATAGTTTTGATTCAATCCTTCAGTAAATAATCTATAAAAGCATATAGTTCATAATACACATATAGACATGTGTATTTGTTTCTTTGTATTTTATGTTTGCCATATGTATTTACCATATGCACTACAATGAAGTTAAAGTTTTGGCTCTCACTCGCACACACCATCTACAGTTCTATATAACCACAAAAACAAAAACAGTGAAGTAGATAACACAACGGTATACTAACAGCTATATACTCCAAAGTGTCAAATGTCATTCGCACCGGTTGAGAAGTTGGGAAAAGGATAGAATAAGTTCGAATGAGGTCATACACACAGTCAAGAAAAAAAGAAAAAGGACAGCGAAGATCCCACGATCATGTCCATGGATGCTGTTGGTCTGCCGGGTGGAGGAAATGATGGGAAATCAGGTAAATCCAGGATTGATCCGCCACCACTTTTCCATATAACTTATACATAGCTGAGGGCTTCGACAACGAAAGAAAATTGGAGGAGATGAAGCGTTTTCAGAAGGAATCGACTGTACATAAATACAATGCAAATTCATATGTATAGATACTTTATATTTGTATATACATACTTATTTACCTACAAATACCTACATATGTCAATATAAGAAAAGACATATAATCACATGTTCCTTTCCGCAAATACATACGTGAATGTATACAGATACAGCTATGCATCCAAGCGTGTAAAAAACGTGTAGAGAAAGAGCGAGCTCAGGCTTTCTGAGACCTTAACGATAAGTATTTCCACTTTGAAGATGCCCAGAAAGGGAGGAAAAACTAGTTGCTCCATATATGATGGAGCTTACATAAGGAAAGTCATTCCAGTGTGAATCATGCAGATAGCACCAGGAATTCACTCTCCCACCCACTTCAATATATTATATGTTGAAAAAATTCCAGGTGCCTTTCGAATCTGAAATCTGAATCAAGTCCGTTAGAGTAGAAAAGATATAAACGTTTGAAAATTTCTCTAAATTTGCGATTCCACTTTGAGGTTCGACATCCCTATATCGTATGCATATATCCTTATTCCCAACAATGAGCCTCTTTGAACATTTAATTAATTCCAACTATTTCCGACTGACTACAGGTTCGGATTAAAATTAGATAGAATTGACGATCTCTTATCCAAATACATGCATACAACTGCACACAACCCAGTATTAAATAAGCCTTGCATACAACTGAAGAAAGTTTATATGTTAACACGCAAGTACCTTTTACCTTCGGCGGAGGTAAGACTTAAGAGCTTAATATAAAAGAAAGTAAAGAAATTCGCAACCTCATATGATCAAAGCTGATGTGTGCGGAGTGGAGACGGAAGGAGAAAAGAAAAACAGGATTACACAAACTGGAAGATTTTAATATTCTAATTCTATAGCTTGGCTTATACATACGGCATCTCTTTTTATTCTGGAGAGCGACTTTTCCACGCACATATTTAATGGCTTAATTCTTCAGTACTCTATATAAGCTCATCTCTCATGAATATTCAAGATCGCTCCCGAAGTCTACTGCACAGAGTACACAAATACATATTTGTGCTCTATTATACGCTCTCCGCACTGACTTCAAGTTTCATCGGCAGCATTATCCGGAGCAATTTGTATGTATACTTGTGTGTTTATGAGCCTTTGCTTTGCATACAAAGGAAAGCGCAGCTATACATAACTATACTTTGTGGAGGTATTAGTACTACCACTATTACTATACTATAGAGAGTATCCGTAATACCTATAGAGTAATCTTTGGTATTCATCAGGAGTATGAGATGGATGTTAGCTAAGCTATAGGAAGATGCCCAATGAAATTTATCCCTTTGTTTTCTTGTATTGGAGTGAACTACAAAGGGCAGGGAGCGTATGAGCGGGCGACATAAAAGGGTTTCGGTGTATTAGAGATGCTACGGTGGTGGGTCCGTTTAATGCAGTAATTGCAGCGTAGAGGTATATCCCTACTAATCGCACTGTATTATTAATTGGTTGACTTGTATTGTTATCATTGGCCGTATTGTTCCGGTGAAATGCAATATCATTTCCGTGTACTACACGGCCTGGAAAATTATTCCAAAACAGCTGGTAATATGTTAACATGCTTTACTGCAGGACTCGCACAAAATATAAGCTTCTACATAATTAGGAATTTCACCAAAGAGACTGCGGGATAACCATATTAACTATGGTGAAACCGTACATAATTTAGGCAATTATTGCTTGAATTATTCCTGTTGTTGTCTTGTAAATTTGTAATGCCCGGGATGCGAGGAATTCCAATAATAATTTAATTGCTATATTACACAATGGAAGGTTGTTGTGGGCTTACTTACTATGGCTATCATGAACCATTAGAATGCACATTCATTGAAGGAATTTGCTATATTGCTATAATAATAAGCGTGTACGGAGAAAACTTTCGCCGATCTCTTCCATCCAGCAACAATCGGATTTATATTCCTCTACAAAATATTATCCGATCTATATTGAAGTTGTGTGTTACAAAGTTTTTGCTCGAGACACGACCTCCATCAAAATAAACATTCGCAGATGATTTCCCCACCTTTAGGCGATGTTATCTCTTAATTTTTTTATTTGAGCTTCTCTGGCGATATTTTCTCCTAAAACTGTTATGAGACACGTTCGACAAAACATTAAGAATTTAAATCCAGAAAACATGTATTTGGCAATTTTATTGCTATTTTTCAATTGTACAAATTTCTGTGATATCAAACAAATATCTGAGAGATAAAAGGCATCGTCATCAATTACATTGTAGTAATTATTCCAGTCGACAGGTTTATAAAACTTGTTAACAGCCTTATTTTTTATATGTACTCCAGATATGATCTTGCCTGAACTGAACTATATGTACAGATAACAAATACAGCTGACAGAATTCAGGCAGCAAGAAATATTATACGAAAATAATAAAACTTGATGAGTTGACATACACTACTATATTTTAGGATTCTTATTGTGTAGCTAAACTGGTTCAAAAATAGCATGTGGGAGAGAAATACTTTCAAGTGTTTTTGAACTTGTGGATGCCGGCTCGGTTTCTGGACGCATGTGTCATTTGAAGTTAAAATATTAAAAATGAAATTGGAATTTATCTTGGTCTTCCCCGGAAAGACCGATTTCCAGATTTTGGTGGTGGTGATTTGGGTCTTAAGGACTCAATGCGCTCTGTGCAACCAGTAGTCACATTCCCGTTAGAAAAGTAGCTCGCAAACGTCTCTGCATTGAAATTATCATTGGTTAAATCCGGTCCGATTGTCAACCACCCCGGCCGGATAGTGGAATCCCGCCCAAACAGATGCAGGCGGCGACGTCCCAAGCAAAAGTGTTCAATAATATTAAAAATCTCTTGCGGTTTTTCTAAGGAGCCATATTCTTCTTCTTCTGTGATTATCAAATCAATGTCGACATTGGCGTGAATGAAGTCTCCATCCGTGGAACGACGAACAGTGCCTTTGATGCCCATTAGACAATGCTCCTAAATATAAGTATAAATAAGTTAGCGTTACATTAGAAGTTCCTCCAATGTCAAACTTTAATCTCCAGTGTACTCTAGTGAGAGTGCCCTTTGATAAATACCTTTGTACGCTGGAAGACGGCCTTGGACTCCAAATTCTTTGAATGTCCAGGATTTTGTACATTTGTTCTAATCCAACAAATGTCTTCACACCGCCGGAAGCCCCATTGTCTTAAACATACCCGACCATAATCTAATCCTTCGGAAGAGCCACACCAAAGGAATAAAAAGGATCTAGGTGCAGCAACAGAAGGAATATCTAATCCCATAATTTGCTCCCACTGCCAAAAATCAAAAGCACCGGAGACTCCTTTCGACCTCTGGTATTCTTCTAAAGGAGGTTCAACTAAAATAACATCGAACTTTGTCGGCAGTGAACTGAGGGTGAAGCTTCGCAGATCTGTTTTCAGATACATTGGGGGTGAGGCAGTTTCTTGAATGAGGTCGTCCTGTTTATACAAAAAGGTTTAAAGTATCTACCTTGAAGTATGAATAAGGATTATACTTCTACAATAACTAACGAAGTTTGCTTTGCCATCAATAAAGTTGAAAAATACTCACCTTTAACCTTATAAGTTCTTTTAGTTTAGGATATTCTTCAAACCGATCGGCAATGCCGGTGTCGCGAATAAAATTTTGAGGCCTCTGTCCGGTATCGACAAAATGTTGGCAGTAGTCGTTGTGGGGATTGGATGATTGTGTACCCTGTTTTGGAAGATACAAATACATACGTTCCATTAATTAAATATCATATATTTTATGATTTCATATTGTTACAATAATCACAAAAGTAACAAAACCCAAACCTTCAAAAATGTTGATGAATCAGTGTAGACCAACGGCTTCCCTTCATCCTCTTTATCTTTACCGTCCTTTTCCGATCCATCGTCTGGTTCAGCAGCTTCCTCTTTCACGCTGGAAACTTTGGGTAACATCTGACATCCAGAGGTTCCTCCTAGTGCTGTTTTCAACTTGTCGACGCTCCCAACACCCATCTTACAAACCATACAAAATTAAAAGTTTAATCTTTTAATTATTAATACTTTATTCTACATACTACAACGCAAATTCAAAAAAAAGGTCAAAAATAATTATAAAATCTAATCTTTCCGAAAAACTTACTTGTTGTGCAAGCAACTTTTTCCTTTGCCGTGACTTTTCCAAAACTGACTTGACACTTTGGTTCATTTTGCAGTTGAAGAGTCGTGGTCAAATAAATTAAAATTATAAGTACAATTTAATAATACCTTCCCCTGAATAAAATATCACTTTTGCAGCCGAACAAGATTATAAAATATGTCCAAACAAGTACAATTTACGGCCGTAACGCACTATACAAGGAAAATTCGACTATACAAAATCTTCTGATTTTGATATTTGTATATGACATTAGTTAGCAAACAAGCATTCATATATAATACAATTATTTCTTACAAATTCATTACTATTCCAGAAAATCGTGCTTTAAAAAATGAGTCGGTCTTAGTCGAGTTATTGCATCGACATCATAAACCTCATACAAACATTAATATTACAATATTCTATTTATCCCCAACAAAAATAAAGTATTTTGATGTCTTTGCCCACAAGTTCTAAAATCAAGCACCGAATAATTAATCCACAATGTCAATATTGCAAAACTTTTTATTTTCTCAGTCAGTCTGAGCCCTTCAGTAATTTTTGCAAACGGATTTGTATTATTTTGCTGAATGTTGTCAGCTGGATTTTGATTCTTTGACAGAATTTTGTCGGTTGTTTGAGATATTTGCAGGATATCCGGAATTGGAATTTTATACAGAATATTTGGAATTGAATTTCTTTGCAGAATTCTTTCAATTTGATAATAACAACCCTTTCGTTCTTCTTCCTTCATCAATGTCAATAATACTCTTGTTCCTTCTTGATATTTTTCGAATTTCATTTTGCATAAAAGCCCGAATATCGGAAATTTATGATGACGTCCATGACACAATTCTTAATGATTTCACACTTTATACCAATTTGTGTAATTAAATTTATAATAAATAATTATAACAGTAAAAAAATAATAAACAGGTAAATTTTGTCTTTGTAACAACCAAGAAACTTCTTATTTACATTAAATTGCAAAATAATTTGCTGAATTTTAAATGTCGTAAATCCCTATTTAAAAGCCTGTCCAGAGACTCGAAGAATTAACTTTTGCTTTAATTGTTTAACTGTCTTATTTTTAAAAACACGCGGTAAAAATAATTTTTCTGCCGGCAATGCTTTCTTTACGCTCAATGTTATTTATACGGGGGAAAAATGTCATATTCCAGAACACAAAATTCAAATTCGAGCTTCTTTTCCATTGCGGAAAGGAAACCCAGAGAGCTTGTCAGTGACCTCTCTGGGAATTTTGAAATTATTTCTAGAATTTTCATTGGCTGAGAGGGCTTCGTCCATGTCCACAATGCTTTCCAGTGCGAAGCTTTATTTTCAATGGAATTTCTCCCTTTTCCGTAAAAATTCAAATTGGAGGGAACTTTCAAATGGAGACTCCAAACCTTTCGCCGATGTTGGCGAGATTCATGATCACGATTTGTTTGTGAACGCATATATACAATTTAAGCAAAAGAGAAATAAGAGAGAAAGAAATAAACTTTATTTCACTGATACCGCTATGGTATTTGCCTTACGACACAGTACGCAATTCACTAATGTTATACAATATTAAAATCTTGATTAAAACTTTAACCATAAAGATGATTGCCATTTAAAACACACTGGAGAATATTAAAGGAGCAGAATCACAATTTTTGATATTTTAGGAAAAAATAAATTTTATTTAATTAATTTAATAAAATTAGAATTTCTCATTAAATTCCCAATTTTTTAAATTATTTCGGGATTATTGCGTGTATTAGAAGTAATAATTTATTTTTCCTCGGTGGATTATTGACATCATAGTGGAATTCCTTGGAAGAAAGATTTCGGGTCTTAATTTATTTTAATAATATAATTAATATTCTGACCTGACCGGACCTGAACTGACAGCACAGCGGAAAGAAAGTCATGGCGACGGATGTAATTTCCTCGCTGGCGGGCTCGCTGGACGCGGAAATAGAGAAAGCGAAGGAGAATCTGAAAGGGGTGGACAGTAATATTAAGAAGTTGTTTGGGAAAGATGTCACGGAGTTTAATGCCTTTCCAAAATTTGGGTAAAGATAGTTTCGAAATGTTATTCTGTAGTTTTTGATTGTTGGATCTACTTTGGTTCTCCTTTGTTTTTTGATTGGTGGAAAAATACAATATTGATTTGGAATGCGGTATAGATTTAATTAGTTTATTGATATTCGTGCTTGGAATAAATTAGATAATTCATAATTTATATTTTTGTATGTACAATGTAATAGCGGACGAAATAGAGGATTCGGGAATCAGCCGGAATATACAGAAGAACCTCATTATGAGCCTCCTGCGCCTAATCGTGGTGGTCATAGACGAAGGGAAGAATTGGACCGTCATGAGGATGAGCCGGGGGAGAAACGACGGAGAGTGGAAGGTGGTCGTCCACCTCCGGTCGTAATAGGTCCTAGGTTACGACCGCGGTATGATCTGGAGGAGGAATATGATCAGAATCATGGAAATTCCGGACGTCGCGTGAGTGTTTATCATTATTTTCCTTTCCGTTAGGTCTTTATTGTTCACTACTAGAAGTTCTAGATCTAGAACTTCTAGTCAACAATAATTTCTTTAGAACGTCGATTTGAATTTATGGACATTGGAAAGTAAAAGGAGTAATATAATTCATAAAGATGTCTTTTCCTGTTCAATAGTTACAATCCCGAATCGTGTCCTCTACAAAAGAAAAATCTAGAGATGAGGTACTAGCTGAACAGAGTAAAGATAAAATCGGCAATGCCAGAAATCGAAGGATGTTTGGAGCTTTGTTGGGAACTTTGCATAGATTCAAGCAAGAGGAATCTAAATTGAAGCCTAAGGTATAGCCACAAATTAATTATAAATAAATAATGATAATAAATTCGGTGGTTGTTTTGTACAAAATAAGTATTGTTTATCATCACCGTTTTTATGTATCTTTAATTAATCTCAAAAATTGTAGGAAGAAAAGCGGGCTCAGATAGAAGCGAAGCTAGATGAAGCTGCCAAACGCGAGAGGGAAGAAGTTAAGAAGGAAAAATTGCAATTAATTCGGGAAAGAAAATTACAATTGACAGAAATTAAAAGACTTGAAATAAAACGAAGGCGCATTGCAGAGGTATTTTTAATTTTTCTTCAGTTTAATTTTTATTAATACATGCACAAAGAAGTATGTATTAGTATTAAGCATTTTACAACAAAGAAAGTCCTGTCATTTAGAAATGTTAAAATTTACATTCTAATTTCTTGCTTTCAGCTGGAGCAGTGGGAAAATAAAACAAAATTTTTGACAAATTTCATCCGTACCGACGCTAAGCCTCATATTTTTTATTTGCCCAAAGTACTAAATCCAGTTACAGAATGCAGACTGGACCAGTCCAAGCAAACCGTTATTGGTAAAAAAAACTACTTAATTAATATTGATTCTCCTGATGATTTTTCCTTGTGTACTTATTTTAATATTTTTAATATGTTTGTAATCTATTTAAAATATTTTAGAGATGATTTCAAGCAAAAGGAAGTTAGTACTAGAAGATTTAGAGGAATTCGAGCAGAGGAGTAGGCGGTACTGGGAGAGTAGAGTGGATGGGGATTCTGGTCCAAAGCGTGTTGAAGTGGATCCCATGGACGAAGATATGGAATACGAACTGAAAGAAATCATGAAGAGGGAGGATATGAATGACGAGGTAGAAGACTTCACCGTCACCGTGTTTGAAACTAATAAAGGACCCGAGACCTTTGAAGTAGCTGAAGACAAGTTACCCACAATTGTCAAAGTTGAGAAAGAGGCGATTAAGCAGGAGAAGATCGACGAAGTTCATGAGGAGGGTGATGCTGAAAATGATGACGGCGAAGATGACGAGGGCAGGGGCACTAATGGCGGGATAATGGAAACTGTGGATGTGGAATAAAATATAAAAGGAGGCTTCACTTATGCTCATCCTATTCGTAGCTCAGCGAATAAATATTTATATATATATTCGTATAAATATAATATGCATCACGTCGTTTTCGGATTGCATTTAATAATTATTATTCTGGAAGTGGAAGGTTTATAAACTTCGTCGGGTAATAAACATTCTTTATTAATCCAAGACTCAGTAGTCAAATATTAAACTGAATGTTTTCTCATGTTATAATTTTACACCGTGGTTTGTACCGTGTTATATTAATAATAATAGTTAAAATGTTTTTAAAATGACTTCCTGTAGTGTCATCTATCAGCCTTAACATATTGTAGCGTCAAGTTAGTATAAATTTATACTTATACTTATAAAATACATTATTTGTTGTTTGTTATTAATTTTATTGTTATTATAATCTTCCAAGTAATCAAAGGCCTTTTCTCTTCGTATTATCTATTATAGTGTAATAGTATTTAGAAAGTCAATAAATGCAAAAAAAATAATAAAATAGTAAAACTCTTTTTATCCAGTGACCTTTTGCTTCCAGATTCAATAGTACACTGGTTCTGAATAATACGTGAAGTGTTTAAATTTTGGTTAAAGTTTTAGCATAGTCTGTGTTCTCATGATCACATTTGATGTGCGTATCTCTTATGATCACTTTCTTCCGACCAAAATAATTTGATTACATAATCCGTTACTAATATTGGATAAAACCATGTCAGAGCCATGATCATTTGTTAATTTTGGTGCAATTTCCTTTAGGTTCTGATTACTTTTCAAAAGCTTTTCCAGCCACCAAATTCCTAAATGTGTACTCTTGCCTTGGTGGCAAATTGCAAAGATATTTGTATGAATAAATGTTTTCTTCAATAAATCACGTGTATCTTGAGTTGCGAGATTGTTCAGTATTGTAACATTGTCGTCGTTCCCTTTGCAAGTAACTTCGCCAGCTACTAATAATTTCTCCTGAATGCCATGATCACCTGGGACAGCACCTAATATGCCATGAGCAAGTGCCCAGTGAGCCGCATGACCTTTCCTCAGTCCCGGACCGTGGTTGTAATCAGCGTCGTACCTAACAAGGACAAACAAAGTACAGATATAGTTAGTAGCTCAAAGCTCTACTATATATGATACAACAATAATTATCCATTTCGATGTCCAACTTACGGAACAAGGATAGCATCTCCATCCACCAAAGTATCTATCAGTCTCTGCATACAGCCTTCTTCAGTCGTACTAGCTATCTCAAATTTACACTCCGGGTAGAAATGTCCAGCCAGGGTTTTCATATGCTCCACTGAAAACATTTCCCCCTTCATGGAGTAGCCAAAGGTCCTTGCTGCAGCCAAGATATCGTCCGTGTCCACGTTCTTTTCATATAGCTGTCCGACCATGCTTAATGATACCAGTCCGCAACTATTTAAAATGAAGAAAAAAACAAAAATTTAAATAAATAATAATAATGATAAAATTAACAATAAATAACAATAAAATAAAATAAATAATAAAATAAATGAATACACTACTTATGATGATACTAATTCCATTAAAATAACTTACACTGGTCCTTGCTGCAAAATCGGCCGAACCCGGGAATAAATCGCAACATAATGTTTTATTGTTAGAATCTCTTTCGGGCATTCTTGCGAACCTCCCGATTCTCCCGAACAACGTCCGGATTCCACAAAAGCAACGATTTCATCGTTGTCCTTATTTTCATCAATGTTGGACGAGACTTGATAACATGAAGATGAAGAATTAGTTTTTATTGCCCCAAAAACGTTTTCAGTGTTGTCGTTCTTGCCGGCGTTATGAGGTGCGGGAGGGGGAGCGGGCGGGGGAGGCGGCGGAGGAGGAGGAGGAGGAAATCCTCCAGCGTCAGCGGCGGCGGCCGCCGCCGCCGGCAAGAATTCTTGTGTTGAACTTGAAATATTCATTTGTTGGCGCCAAGAGCGTCACATGTTTCATTGGCTCTCCCTGGAAATTACTTTTTGAAGCGTTCACCTGAGCTGAGAGTGGCTGATCTTTAGCTTTTATAGAAAAATTAAAACCAAGAAATTTAACAGTTATGCCCTGTTTAGAGTATACTTTTTAAATCATTTTGACTTCATTTTCGCGCGAGTTTCATGCGCGCATGCCGTTTTT